>NIVC01003000.1:0-126436 GCA_002269645.1 Macrostomum lignano
CGCTGCGACAGAGCTGGGGCTGAAAAGTGACAGGAATCTGCCGGCCAGCCACCCCCGATAGAGACTGGCTTGGGTAACTGGAGCCCTGATTCATTGCTGTCCATGTTGCTTGAATCGCTGCAAAAGCTATTAATAAGTATACGCGATATAAATTTTACCTATCTTAAAAAGGTCACATTACCTGTCTCACTACACTGTCTTACTACCTATCCCAATACCTATCCCAGTACCTGTCTTAATACCTGTCTCAATACTGTCTCATTACCTGTCTCAATACCTGTCTCATTACCTGTATCATTACCAGTCTCAATACCTGTCTCATTACCTGTCTCATTACCTGTCTCATTACCTGTCTCATTACCTGTCTCATTACCTGTCTCATTACCTGTCTCCTTACCTGTCTCATTTCCTGTCTCATTACACTGTCTTACTACCTATCCCAATACCTATCCAGTACCTGTCTAATACCTGTCTCAATACCTGTCTCATTACCTGTCTCAATACCTGTCTCATTACCTGTATCATTACCAGTCTCAATACCTGTCTCATTACCTGTCTCATTACCTGTCTCATTACCTGTCTCATTACCTGTCTCATTACCTGTCTCATTACCTGTCTCCTTACCTGTCTCATTTCCTGTCTCATTACCTGTCTCATTACCTGTCTCATTACCTGTCTCAATACCTGTCTCAACTACCTGTCTCAATACCTGTCTCAATGCCTGTCTCACTACCTGTCTCAATACCTGTCTCATTACCTGTCTCATTACCTGTCTCATTACCTGTCTCATTACCTGTCTCATTACCTGTCTCATTACCTGTCTCCTTACCTGTCTCATTTCCTGTCTCATTACCTGTCTCATTACCTGTCTCATTACCTGTCTCAATACCTGTCTCACTACCTGTCTCAATACCTGTCTCAATGCCTGTCTCACTACCTGTCTCACTACCTGTCTCAATACCTGTCTCAATACCTGTCTCAATACCTGTCTCACTACCTGTCTGATTATCTGTCCCATTACGTGTCTCATTAGTGTCTCTATACCTGTCTCAATACCTGTCTCACTACCTTCTCAATACTTGTCTCCTTACCTGTCTCAATACCTGTCTCAATACCTGTCTCACTACCTGTCTGATTATCTGTCCCATTACGTGTCTCATTACGTGTCTCTATACCTGTCTCAATACCTGTCTCACTACCTTTCTCAATACTTGTCTCCTTACCTGTCTCAATACCTGTCTTATTACGTGTCTCATTACCTGTCTCATTACCTGTCTCAATACCTGCCTCAATACCTGCCTCAATACCTGTCTCATTACCTGTATAATTACCTGTCTCATTACCTGTATATATTACCTGTCTCATTACCTGTCTCATTACCTGTATTTCTCATTACCTGTCTGAATTACCTGTCTCATTACCTGTCTCATTACCTGTATAATTACCTGTATAATTACCTGCATAATTACCTGTATAATTACCTGTATAATTACCTGTATAATTACCTGTATAATTACCTGTCTCATTTCCTGTGTTTTTAGTTGTTTTAATTGCACTAAAGCTAATATTGATTCTTAACAAGAACTGTACCAATAACAACACCTTTCAGGTTCACAATTAATCTGAACAGGTATCTGATATAGAGATCATTATCAAATAGTAAAAGTGCGCGCACAAAAATGTTGTAACAGACGACCCCGCCATTCACTCAGCCATCTGAGCTGGGCAAGTTGAGTCATAAAACTGACCCAGTTAATTAACTGAAGTGCTTTCGCTGCACCCTCACTTTCTCCATTCTGAAAGCGAGAATTATTCACAATGTCCAGCTCTCCCGGCTGGAATATATTATTCCCACAGAAATAATAAGCTCTTAAAAATAATTAGAAAAGAGATTGGAGAGAGTGGCTGCAAGCTGAAGCTGGGAGGCTCTGAGCCAGTCATAATTAAAACAAAATCGATTCGAAATCGATCGTTACGGGAGGGATACGAAGGGAAAAAAGACTCAAAGGTGCCAAAGTCTTCCAGCTAGCTGGTGAATTGTCTTGTTTTGTTTAAGCCAGGTAATCCTAATTGAGCTTTGATTTGTTAGCGGTTCGAGCTGCATCTATGAGGTGACTTTTCAGCCTTTGTAATCATTTTTTTGGTTGTTTTTTTGCGCCATTCTCAACAGTTTGTGGCGCCATTCTCAATACTTTGTGGCGCCATTCTCAATGGTTTGTGGCGCCATTATCAATACTTTGTGGCGCCATTTTCAATAGTTTGTGGCGCCATACTCAATGACGCCATTATCGATAGCTCAATATGGCACCATTATTGATAGTTCATTGTGGCGCCATTATTGATAGTTCATTGTGGCGCGATTCTCATTGTTTGTGGTGCCAATCTCCAATGGTTTGTGGCGCTTTTCTTTAAAGTCAATCAAAGTACATAATAAACTATTAAGAAACAATGTCCTTCATCTTATCCCCCAGGACGAAAAAAACCAAATAGTCACGCTGAACATGTGGGTCTCCCAGCAGTGCACGATCCCAACTTCGTGTGGAACCCTGCGCACTACGGCAACATCACCGAGCTGCACATCCCATCGGAGGATATCTGGACACCGGATCTGGTTCTGTACAATAAGTGAGCTTAAGTTAGTTAGTTAGTTAGTTAGTTAGTTAGTTAGTTAGTTAGTTAGTTAGTTAGTTAGTTAGTTAGTTAGTTAGTTAGTTAGTTAGTTAGTTAGTTAGTTAGTTAGTTAGTTAGTTAGTTAGTTAGTTAGTTAGTTAGTTAGTTAGTTAGTTAGTTAGTTAGTTAGTTAGTTAGTTAGTTAGTTAGTTAGTTAGTTAGTTAGTTAGTTAGTTAGTTAGTTAGTTAGTTAGTTAGTTAGTTAGTTAGTTAGTTAGTTAGTTAGTTAGTTAGTTAGTTAGTTAGTTATTTAGTTAGTTAGTTAGTTAGTTAGCTAGTTAGTTACTTCATTCCTCATCGCGCTCCGCTAGCGCCGGCGGAGACTGGGACCTCGGCAGCTCGGCCAACAAGGTGAACGTCCTGAGCGATGGCACCATCCTGTGGCGGCCGCCCATCATCTTCAAAAGCCAATGCGAGATCAACGTGGAGTTCTTTCCATTCGACACGCAGAACTGCACGCTGAAGCTGGGCACCTGGACTCACAATGGCTACCTGATCGACCTGCGCCACGTGGCACAGAAAGAGGAGGCCGACAGAAACGGCTGGCGGAATTTCGACAACTGCAAGGCGTACATCGACTACGCCATCGACCTCAGCCAGTTTGTTGACAACGTCGAATGGGACATCCTCGGTGAGCGAGCTGGGCCGGTGCTCGCGTAGGACATAGAGAACTTTTCTAGACTGAGGACTGGCTAATGGGGAATTTCTCATTAGAGGGGAATCTCTTGTCGTGAGAATTCCCCATTGGAAGGGATTCGCTTGCCGGGGTGAATTTCTCATTCTACAGAATCTCTTGTTGTGAGGGATTTTCTGGTTGGAGGGAATCTCTTGTGGGGGAATTTCTCATTCTGCAGAGTCTCCTGTTGTGGTGGAATTTCTCATTCTGCAGAGTTTCCTGTTGTGGGGGAATTTCTCATTCTGCAGAGTTTCCTGTTGTGGGGGAATTTCTCATTCGGCAGAGTCTCCTGTTGTGAGGGAATTTCTCATTCTGCAGAGTCTCCTGTTGTGGGGGAATTTCTCATTCTGCAGAGTCTCCTGTTGTGGGGGAATTCCTCATTCTGCAGAGTCTCCTGTTGTGGTGGAATTTATCATTCTGCAGAGTCTCCTGTTGTGAGGGAATTTCTCATTCTACTAAATGTTTTGTTGTGAGGGATTTTCTGGTTGGAGGGAATCTCTTGTGTGGGGGAATTTCTAGTTGGAGTGAAATCTTTTAGGGGGGTTTCTCAATTATAGAATAACACCTCTTCGTAGGGAATTTCTCATTGAGTGAATCACTTGCTGAGAAGATCTCACTAAGGCGAAATTTCATTCGGGGGATGTTTTAGCGTCAATTCGTCCGCAATCTCATTAAATCCCTCCCATCTCCTTCCCCCGATTTATTGTTCCCAAATCGTTCTCATTTATCCTGCCTTGGCCCATTGGTTTCCCCATCGGCTCCGCCTTCTCAGCCGGCCACTTCAGCGCCCGCTGCCCCTCCTCCTGAGTTGCTGTTTGCCCTGGCTTCGCTTTCTTGTGTTGCCATGGCAACTACCGGGGACTCAATTGCGGTGAGGGGAGAGAGTTATCCGTGAAAGGGTTATTTGGGTGCGCTGGAAACGGTCGTCTTAATGATATTGCGGAATTCTCCTTCGGCTGAGGCTCTGAGAGGAGCTAATGGGAACTCGCTTTCACCAGCGACCCCCCCCCCTCTGAGCCCCAGGTGGGAAAGGTCAGCGGGGAAGTGAGTGATGAAGGAGTCTGCGGGAGCCCAGCCCAAATTATGATGGAGGTTTACAAGTGGACCGACTGGAAACTGGCGTCCTTCATCAGCAGCCAATGCCCTCCTAGCTTTAGCCATTGGGGATTAAATCCCTGATGACTTTTGCTGAAAGAAACTGGCTCAGCCTCGCTGCCGATTTCCCGACACTGCCTGCAAATCTGCCTGCAAATCTGCCTGCAAATCTGCCTGCAAATCTGCCTGCAAATCTGCCTGCAAATCTGCCTGCAAATCTGCCTGCAAATCTGCCTGCAAATCTGCCTGCAAATCTACCTGCAAATCTGCCTGCAAATCTGCCTGAAAATCTGCCTGCAAATCTGCCTGCAAATCTGCCTGCAAATCTGCCTGCAAATCTGCCTGCAAATCTGCCTGCAAATCTGCCTGAAAATCTGCCTGAAGAAACATTTTGTGGCTTTGAGGCTTTAAGGCTATAATGTAGTGGCTTGGACGGGTCATGACCTCAAACACAGACTGGACGGGTCATGACCTCAAACACAGACTGGACGGGTCATGACCTTAAACACAGACTGGACGGGTCATGACCTCAAACACAGACTGGACAGGTCATGACCTCAAACACAGACTGGACAGGTCATGACCTCAAACACAGACTGGACGGGTCATGGTTCGTTTCATGGGCCGTGACATTCAAACGTTCATGGAGTAGGCCACGGCTTCAAAGATCATTGTGTAGACTATGATATCAGCAGCTCATTAAGTAGTCTATGACCTCAAAGCAGCTCACTAAGTAGTCTATGACTTCAGAGCAGCTCATTAAATAGTCTATGACCTCAGCAGCTCATTAAGTAGTCTATGACCTCAAAGCAGCTCATTAAGAAGTCTATGCCTTCAGAGCAGCTCATTAAGAAGTCTATTCAGCAGCTCATTAAGAAGTCCATGACCTCAGCAGCTCATCAGATAGGCTAGACTAGACCATGACGGATGACTTGAGGCCCCTCAACCCGCAGAGGTCGCAGCCAAGCGCAACATCGAGAAGTACAAGTGCTGCCCAGAGCCCTACCTCGACCTGACCTTCTCGCTGAACATCCGCCGGAAGACGCTGTTCTACGGCGTGAACCTCATCTGCCCCTGCCTGGCCATCAGCTTCCTCACCATCCTGGTGTTCTACCTGCCCGGCGAGTCGGGCGAAAAAATGTCCCTGTCAATCAACATCCTGCTGTCACTCACCGTGTTCTTCTTACTCATCTTCGACATCTGTCCACCAACCTCGCTGGTCGTGCCGCTCATACTCAAGTACCTGCTGTTCACTATGATCCTGGTCACTCTGTCAGTCATGGCCACGGTCATTGTGCTCAATGTGCACTGGCGCTCGCCCGACACCTACGTGATGGCGCCCTGGGTCCGCCAGGTGTTCATGCGCACCCTGCCGAAGCTGCTGCTGATGAAGAAGCCGGAGACTGAGCGACGGAAGGAGGAGGTGAGTGTTCGATAGTTCGACCTAGCAAATCTGGTCTGTACCCAAGTGAGTGGGTCGAGCTTGACCCAGCAATGCTGAGCAATACTAAAAAATGAGTGGGTCGAGCTTGACCCAGCAATGCTTAGCAATACTCAAATGAGTGGGTCGAGCTTGACCCAGCAATGCTGAGCACTACTCAAATGGGTGGGTTGAGCTTGACCCAGCAATGCTTAGCAATACTCAAATGAGTGGGTCGAGCTTGACCCAGCAATGCTGAGCACTACTCAAATGGGTGGGTTGAGCTTGACCCAGCAATGCTTAGCAATACTCAAATGAGTGGGTCGAGCTTGACCCAGCAATGCTGAGCAATACTCATATGAGTGGGTCGAGCTTGACCCAGCAATGCTGAGCAATACTCAAATGAGTGGGTCGAGCTTGACCCAGCAATGCTGGGCAATACTCAAATGGGTGGGTCGAGTTTGACCCAGCAATGCTGAGCAATACTCAGTTGAGTGAGTCGAGCTTAACCCAGCAATGCTGGGCAATACTCAAATGGGTGGGTCGAGCTTGACCTAAAAAAATCGAGAAGCAATCTAAGCGTTCCCAGTCTTCGCCACTCCGCAGGTGATCCCCAATATCGGCGGCACGGACACCGAGGCTCTCTGCGCTTTCCTTGCCGACGAATTCGACGACGGCGAGGTGATGCGCGAGCGGCTGCGCAGCCGGCGCACCGCCATGACCAGCTCCGGCATCATCAACGAGATCGAGCTGGCGCTGGAGGGCGTCCGCAACATCGCCACGCACATGAAAAAGGAGGACGAGAGGAATACGATTCGCGACGACTGGAAGTACGTGGCCGTGGTGCTGGACCGCCTCTTCATGTGGCTGTTTAGCTGCGCTGCCATCATTGGTGGGTTGCACTTGATTGGTCTTGTACCACACAGCCTTGCACCAATTTTATTTACTCTCTTAGTTCAACGAGTGTTTAAAATGGTTAACGAATTTTCTTGTATTTTCTTGCTTTACTACTTGCAGTAGCCTAACTAGGATATTAAAATATGATTTGAAGATTTATAAATTATACACTCCCACTCCCCAATATCAGGCGCTCTCGGCATCTTCATGCAGGCTCCGAGCCTTCGAGACACCAAAGAGAGCCTGACGCACTTCAACACCCAGTCTCGAATGCCGACTATTCTGAGAGAATGCGATCGCAAAGGCTGAAACTGCTGCGTTGGTTTGGGGCTTGGGTGTCGGCTGTGCCCTTGGACTTTTGACTAAAGTTTCTTTAATGTATCTCACCGCTTGGAATCTCTACTCAGTCCATTTCTAACCCAGTCAGCCCACCTCACTCCCCTTGACGCGCACTGCTCTGTCCTCAGTCCATTTCTAACCCAGCCAGCCCCACCTCACTCCCCTTGACGCGCACTGCTCTGTCCTCAGTCCATTTATAACCAGCCAGCCTCACCTCACTCCCCTTGACTCGCACTGCTCTGTCCTCAGTCCATTTATAACCCAGCCAGCCCCACCTCACTCCCCTTGACTCGCACTGCTCTGTCCTCAGTCCATTTCTAACCCAGCAAGCCCCACCTCACTCCCCTTGACTCGCACTGCTCTCTCCTCAGTCCATTTCTAACCCATCCAGCCCCACCTCACTCCCCTTGACGCACACCACTCTCTCCTCAGTCCATTTATAACCCAGCAAGCCCCACCTCACTCCCCTTGACTCGCACTGCTTTCTCCTCAGTCCATTTCTAACCCAGCCAGCCCCACCTCACTCCCCTTGACGCACACCACTCTCTCCTCACTCCATTTATAACCCAGCAAGCCCCACCTCACTCCCCTTGACGCGCACTGCTCTGTCCTCAGTCCATTTATAACCCAGCAAGCCCCACCTCACTCCCCTTGACTCGCACTGCTTTCTCCTCAGTCCATTTCTAACCCAGCCAGCCCCACCTCACTCCCCTTGACGCACACCACTCTCTCCTCACTCCATTTATAACCCAGCAAGCCCCACCTCACTCCCCTTGACTCGCACTGCTCTGTCCTCAGTCCAATTGACACCGTGCCGCTTCACACTGCTTCCAGAAGTCTCATCGTTGAATGCTAAAACTGCCTCACTTCGCTTAGCTCTCGATGATCAGAGTGACTTCTTGCTTATGTTTTGATTTTTAACGCATTCAATCTCCCACAGTTGAGCGCAATTTATCAATCAAGTCAATTTCCTAACTGTTGAATTTGGTATTGTTTCTTAATGCTCTGTTTCAGTGTACTATTTTCAGAATTTGTATATAGAAATTGCGAATTTCCTGTGCAGCACAAATATAGGTAGTAAAAGCTTTCAAAGCAGCCGATTTCCTGAGTAGCTTTTCACCTGGAGCCTGCCATTCTATTTTGCGACTATTTTGTAAATTAATTTTAGCCCCCATAAGCCCGCTCTATCTATATTTATATTCAATAAATATAGCCCTCTGAACTGAGGAATGACGCTACAATATCGCATCAAGTGGGCAAATTAGTTGATTGAGATAAATGGCTTTTCGTTTTGATTAAAACTTCTCAACATTATATGCTACTTTTTGTTTTTAAGTGTTATTGTCAATAGACTCGTAGAGAGCTCGTCTCTGATTGGAGGAGCGAGGTAGAGAGGAAAGGACACGGTATGAGAGCTCGTTTCTGATTCGAGGAGTGGGTTAGAGAGGAAAGGACACGGTATGAGAGCTCGTCTCTGATTGGAGGAGCGGGTTAAAGAGGAAAGGACACGGTATGAGAGGTCGTCTCTGATTGGAGGAGCGGGGTAGAGAGGAAAGGACACGGTATGAGAGCTCCTCGTTAGTTGGGTGAGGGGGTAGAGAAGAAGAGACACAACTTACTGAGTGTTCATTTCAATACCATTTAGCGTGAGTATACTCGTAGTTACTCCGAATGCCGAATGGAAGCCGTAGCTTTGCCTGAACTTGAAACTTAAGTTTGATAATCTAAGAGAGCCCAGTTTAAATTTGGGTGAAACAACGGAACAATGGAGACAGTGTTAGTTAGAGTTCGCGAACCGTAAAGAAAGGGCCACTAGCCCGGCTGACCCTGGCTTAGCATGCTGTGACCATTCTTTGACTAATGGCCTGCTAAGCTTATTAGCCTTACAATGGACTGAGACAGGAGTTCTGGGCACCTACAATGTAGGTATCATCTTTTGAACCCGGTGCAAAATGAACAGGCCTGCAGCAGAATTTTAAAAAGAGGGCAAGTTAAATTGCAGTTTAATGACGTGAGAAGCGCCATCTTGACAAGCAGAGGAAACCTCAATGCAAAAGCATTTGAGATTGCTTTCACAATTGCCACAGAAGATCACAGTCTTCTTGTATAGACGGAGTCTGGTAGAAAACTGAATGAGATTGATTGATTTGGATCACTGCCGCTGCAAATGAAAGGAGCGTGTTACCGTGAAAACTACTGTAGATAGATAGATAGATAGATAGATAGATAGATAGATAGATAGATAGATAGATAGATAGATAGATAGATAGATAGATAGATAGATAGATAGATAGATAGATAGATAGATAGATAGATAGATAGATAGATAGATAGGTAGATAGATAGATAGATAGATAGATAGATAGATAGATAGATAGATAGATAGATAGATAGATAGATAGATAGATAGATAGATAGATAGATAGATAGATAGATAGATAGGTAGATAGATAGATAGATAGATAGATAGATAGATAGATAGATAGATAGATAGATAGATAGATAGATAGATAGATAGATAGATAGATAGATAGATAGATAGATAGATAGATAGATAGATAGATAGATAGATAGATAGATAGATAGATAGATAGATAGATAGATAGATAGGTAGATAGATAGATAGATAGATAGATAGATAGATAGATAGGTAGATAGATAGATAGATAGATAGATAGATAGATAGATAGATAGATAGATAGATAGATAGATAGATAGATAGATAGATAGATAGGTAGATAGATAGATAGATAGATAGATAGATAGATAGATAGATAGATAGATAGATAGATAGATAGATAGATAGATAGATAGATAGATAGATAGATAGATAGATAGATAGATAGATAGATAGATAGATAGATAGATAGATAGATAGATAGATAGATAGATAGTTAGATAGATAGATAGATAGATAGATATCTTGTTAATTAGCATGCTGTTAGCTTCTGCCACCGCACAATAGTGAGTAGGGTTTTTGAGTAGTCGCTGAGCAGCTGGCCAGAGTGCAGGGCTCGCACTCGAGCACAGATCAGAGAGAAGAGCCACACCCGCACACCGCATGTGTTTGCCGATACCACCGCTGTAGCAGCAGCCATTGTGCCCACATCGCAACGGAAGAAGAGGCACAAGGCTCACCCAGTCTTCTCTGCCCCCCCCCGCCCCAGCAACGCAGAAGAGCCACGCGGAGAGTCAGTCGGTGCCAAACTCATGGCAAGGCCATAAGGAGTTGATTTTCCTTCAATTCTCACAACTTGAATGAGTCGCCAGCAGCTTAGAGTCCTCGCTATGGAAGACTCACCCACGCACACATTTGCACTACTCATTCTTCTCTTCTCTCTCTCTCCAGACTCTCCTCATTGGTTCTCAGCCCGCCTGTTTCTATGCAAACAGAGAAGCGCTGCCTGCTGCTCAAGAGCCGGCTCGGAGATCATCTGGATTCCCCGGGCAAGCCTTCCAAGCCAGCCTCCGTGCTGCATCAGCCCGAGTTTCAGATACGAGTAGTAAGAGCCAGCCTCTGTTGATGCCAACTGGAATTATCAAGCCGTGAGTTGGTGAAACATTCTTTGTTCACTGTTGCTACATGGGACGAGTTCAAACTCAAGATGCCCCCTCCCTGATTTGCAGGGCCGGAGCCCTGGCGCAGAGGGCCCCAAGGGCGGCAGGTTCAGGAGTTGGGAAGTCTGCCAAGTCTGCGACCGCCAGCTTTCACGCCTATGTGGCTGTCAGGTACTGCCTGACCGTGTGAATATCGATTTTCCAGTTCAATACTGACATTCGATTCACGGCCTGAACCTTGATTCACTCCTGAAACCCCGAAGCCCGCTCCAGAATCCTACAGCTCACTCCAGAAGCCTACAACTCACTCCAGATACCTACAGCTCACCCCATAAACCTAAAGCTCACTCCAGAAACCTACAGCTCACTCCTGAAACCTACAGCTCACTCCCGAAGCCTACATCTCACTCCAGAAACCTACAGGTTACTCTCGAAACCTACAGCTCACTCCAGAAACCTACAGGTTACTCTCGAAACCTACAGCTCACTACAGAAACCTACATCTCACTCCAGAAACCTACAGCTCACTACAGAAACCTGCAGCTCACTTTAGAAACCTACATCTCACTCCAGAAACCTACAGCTCACTTTAGAAACCTACAGCTCACTCCAGAAACCTACATCTCACTCCAGAAACCTACAGCTCACTTTAGAAACCTACATCTCACTCCAGAAACCTACAGCTCACTTTAGAAACCTACATCTCACTCCAGAAACCTACATCCCACTCCAGAAACCTACATCTCACTCCAGAAACCTACAGCTCACTCTCGAAACCTACATCTCACTCCAGAAACCTACAGCTCACTCTCGAAACCTAAAGCTCACTCCAGAAACCTACAGTTCACTCCAGAAACCTACAGTTCACTCCAGAAACCTACAGTTCACTCCAGAAACCTACAACTCACTCCAGAAACCTACAGTTCACTCCAGAAACCTACAGCTTACTCCCGAAACTTACAGCTCACTCCCAAAACCTACATCTCACTCCAGAAGCTTACAGTTCACTCTCTAAACCCGCATCACTCCAGAGTGAGGCCGCCCGAGCAGCCGTCGCCCAAGTGGCAGCCGCTGATCCGTTACCCCGGCAACGCCAGTCTGGCCTTCAACTGGCAGGGAATGCAGCGCGTCTTCAACTTCGACGTGGTCTTCGAGGAGGCGGCGAGTCAGTCGGAGGTGTTCGACAACTGCGGCGTGAAGGATCTGATTCAGTTGGCTCTGGAGGGGTGAGCCTCGGTACTCTGCCACTCTGGTGGGTTTTCCCAGACTAATAGAACTGACTCATCCCCCTAATTATTGCAGCTACAACTGCACCTGCTTTGCATACGGTCAGACGAACAGCGGTAAAACTTACACAATGACCGGACCCCTGATGAGGTACCTCTGCTGCAGTGCGCACTGCTTTGGGAGGAAACGCTTGCATTAGCCGCGGCTAGCAGAGAGTAGAATGAGAAAATATGTAGCGCCGTAGGCTACTGGAGTGAGCTGTAGGTTACTGGAGTGAGCTGTAGGTTACTGGAGTGAGCTGTAGGTTACTGGAGTGAGCTGAATGTTACTGGAGTGAGCTGTAGGTTACTGAAGTGAGCTGTAGGTTACTGAAGTGAGCTGTAGGTTACTGAAGTGAGCTGTGGATTACATGGTGTGAGCTGTAGGAAGTTTCAGGACTGAGCTGTAGGTTTCAGGAGTGAGCTGTAGGTTACTGGAGTGAGCTGTAGGTTACTGGAGTGAGCTGTAGGTTACTGGAGTGAGCTGAATGTTACTGGAGTCAGCTGAATGTTACTGGAGTGAGCCGTAGGTTTCAGGAGTGAGTTGTAGGTTACTGAAGTGAGCTGTGGTTACTGAAGTGAGCTGTGGATTACATGGTGTGAGCTGTAGGAAGTTTCAGGAGTGAGCTGTAGGTTTCAGGAGTGATCTATGGATCCTGTATCATCTCCCGAAAATCTGCAGACCCAGCAGCACGGAGTGTCGGGCTTGGCCGGCCAGTCCAGAGGCCTGGTTCCGAGGTCGTTCACGCACATTTTCGACCTGCTCCGGAGTCGCGGCGCCCAAGGCTTCAAAGTGTACGCCACTTACTTTGAGATCTACAATGAACAGGTGGGGATATATTTGTTGTAGGAATTTTAACTGGCTTCGTATGGAATTTTTACGACTCAATAATCCACTCATGCCCGCAGATTACCGACCTTCTTAATCCCCGGTCAATTTATCCCCACACAATTCGCTGGAGCTCAACATCCGGCTTCTACGTTGACAATTTGTTTGTGATTGAGTGCGACTCTGCCGACGACCTGATGGGCGTGCTGGCCGCGGGTGAGGCTCGGGAGTGATAGTAGCGGAGTGACAGAATCGGAGTGTTGCAAAAGGAGTGACAGAATCGGAGTGATGCAAAAGGAGTGACATAATCGGAGTGATGCAAAAGGAGTGACAGAATCGGAGTGTTGCAAAAGGAGTGACAGAATCGGAGTGTTGCAAAAGGAGTGACAGAATCGGAGTGTTGCAAAAGGAGTGATGCAAAGCAGTGACAGAATCGGAGTGACGGAATCGGAGTGACAAAATCGGAGTGATGCAAAAGGAGTGACAGAATCGGAGTGTTGCAAAAGGAGTGATGCAAAGCAGTGACAGAATCGGAGTGACGGAATCGGAGTGACAAAATCGGAGTGACAGAATCGGAGTGACAAAATCGGAGTGACAAAATCGGAGTGACAGAGTCAGAGTGACAGAATCGGAGTGACAGAATCGGAGTGACAGAATCGGAGTGACAGAATCGGAGTGACAGAATCGGAGTGACAGAATCGGAGTGACAGAATCGGAGTGACAGAATTGGAGTAACAGAATCAGAGTGACAGAATCAGAGTGACAGAATCGAATCGGAGTGATAATATCGCAATTAATAGCTCGTAGAGGAAAGAGTTATATTCGAGACTTTTAAAATGCAATCAGCCTTGTGTATAATAACCCATAAGAATATAAAAACATAGAAAAACCGCTATTGAAACTACTGATGATAGCTTGAAGTAGTCAGTAGCGATTTTTACAACCCGACTAAGAAAAACATGATAGAACAATATTCTTACTCGTCAAACAGGCCTCGCCAACCGCAGGATGGACCGGGGCAGCCAGAACGAATTTTCGAGCCGGTCGCACAGCCTCTTCTCGATCATGATTGACACGCAGGCGCCGGGGAGGCCGGCAGCGGCCAGGCCACGGTGACCCGGCACGGCAAGCTCACCTTTGTTGATCTCGCCGGTGAGACACTGGACACCCTGATACCCCTCACCCTGATACCCCATACCCTGGTATCCCACACCTTAATACCCCACACCCTGATACCCACACCCTGATACCCCACACCCTGATATCCAACACCATGATACCCCATACCCTGACACCCCATACCCTGACACCCCACACCTTGACACCCCATACCCTGATACCCCACACCCTACCCAACACCCTGATACCCCACACCCTGATACCCAACACCATGATACCTCACACCCTAATACCCCACACCCTGATACCCAACACCATGATACCACACACCCTGATACCCCACACCCTGATACCCAACACCATGATACCCCATACCCTGACACCCCATACCCTGACACCCCACACCTTGACACCCCATACCCTGATACCCCACACCCTACCCAACACCCTGATACCCCACACCCTGATACCCAACACCATGATACCACACACCCTGATACCCCACACCCTGATACCCAACACCATGATACCCCATACCCTGACACCCCATACCCTGACACCCCACACCTTGACACCCCATACCCTGATACCCCACACCCTACCCAACACCCTGATACCCCACACCCTGATACCCAACACCATGATACCTCACACCCTAATACCCCACACCCTGATACCCAACACCATGATACCACACACCCTGATACCCCACACCCTGATACCCAACACCATGATACCCCATACCCTGACACCCCATACCCTGACACCCCACACCCTGATACCCAACACCATGATACCCCACACCCGGCACTTTGCAGGGAGCGAGAGCACCGGCAGCTCAGTGGCCAGAGAGCCGGACCAGATGCTGGAGACAAGCACCATCAACAAGAGCCTCCTGGTGCTGGGCAATTGCATCTCGGCTCTCTCCGATCCCAAGAAGCGAGCCGGTCACGTACCCTACAGGGACAGCAAGCTGACCAAACTGCTGTCAGACTCTCTGGGGGCAGCGGCGTCTCATTGATGGTGAAGCCTTTGAATTACTCAATTCTGGGTCTTTAGGTTCAGGACCAAGGTCTACATGTAGGTCTAGGTGTCAGAAGCTTTTAGGTTAGCCATCATTTTAATGTGCCAGTGTCATGTTTCAGGGTGTTGTTTCAGATGGTTTTAGTGGCAGGTTTTTTGGGTGTCAGGGGTTTTGGGTGTCAGGGGTTTTGGGTGTCAGGGGTTTTAGGTGTCAGGGGTTTTGGGTGTCAGGGGTTTTAGGTGTCAGGGGTTTTGGGTGTCAGGAGTTTTGGGTGTCAGGGGTTTTGGGTGTCAGGGGTTTTGAGTGTCAGGGGTTTTAGGTGTCAGGGGTTTTGGGTGTCAGGGGTTTTGGGTGTCAGGGGTTTTGAGTGTCAGGGGTTTTAGGTGTCAAGGGTTTCGGGTGTTAATGGTTTTGGGTATCAGGGGTTTCGGGTGTTAATGGTTTTGGGTGTTAAGGGTTTTGGGTTTCAGGGGTTTTGAGTGTCAGGGGTTTTGAGTGTCTGGGGTTTTGAGTGTCAGGGGTTTTGGGTGTCAGGGGTTTTTAGTGTCAGGGGTTTTTGGTGTCAAGGGTTTTGGGTGTCAGGGGCTTTCGATGTCAGAGGTTTTGAGTGTCAGGGGTTTTGGGAGGCCCTAAGCAACCGCAATCCCCACCCCAACTCTGGCAGATCGCCTGCGTGAACCCCAGCCCCGAGCAGGGCAGCGAGACTGTCAACACGCTCCGATACGCCAGCAGGGCCAAGCGGATCGAAGTTTGCCCGGAGGTCAACTTGGTGAGTTGAATACCGTTGCCTACAGCTGCACTCTACTTTAAGCATCAGCACAGGGCAGCTCAACCTTGCTCAGCCAGTCTCACTGCCTTACCCTAAACATCGGCTACCTAACACCACTCTACACTAAAAATTGGCTACCCAACCTCACTCTACCCTAAACATCGGCTACCCAACCTCACTCTACACTAAACATCGGCTACCCAACCCCTCTCTACCCTAAACATCGGCTACCCAACCTCACTCTACCCTAAACATCGGCTACCCGACCTCACTCTACCCTAAACATCGGCTACCTAACCTCACTCTACACTAAACATCGGCTACCCAACCTCACTCTAACCTAAATATCGGCTACCCAACCTCACTCTACACTAAACATCGGCTACCCAACCTCACTCTACACTAAACATCGGCTACCCAACCTCACTCTACCCTAAACATCGGCTACCCAACCTCACTCTACCCTAAACATCGGCTACCCAACCTCACTCTACCCTAAACATCGGCTACCCAACCTCACTCTACCCTAAACGCAGGACCCGCAGGAGAAGCTGCTGCGCTCGCTGAAGCGGGAGGTCGCCAGCCTGCGCCAGGAGAACGGCTCCCTGCGCGAGCAGCTCCGCACCAGCGCCGCGCAAAGCGAAGCTGGCGGTGCCACCGCCGTCGACCGCAGCGGAGGCCGCGGCGACACGGGGCGCCTCGTCAGGAGCCGGGAGGCGAGCCTGGGCGGCTCCGATGATCAACGGTCAAATCCAGCGGCAGCCGGCGCCGCGGCAGCCCGGCCGGTGTCGAAGGGCAGCTACCAGAGCCTGTACGAGATGCTGCAGGAGTACATGCAGGAGAATGAGACGCTGCGCTCGGAGAACCTGGACTTGGCCAAGCACCAGACCGACTACAGGCGCGAGCAGAACCAGCTCTCTGAGGAGAACCGGCGGCTGGCCAGCCAGCTGAGCCGGATGAGGCGGCAGTTCGAGCAGCAGCAGCAGCAGCAGCAGCAGCAGCAGCGACAGACGCCAGTCTACGTGGTCTCGAACCCGGAGACTCCGACTCGACTGCCGTTGATCGAAGCCAGACGAGAGGCTGAGCGATGGCGACCCGAAATTCTGCCCGACTGCCGCCGCGCTCGCCGCGGTGGTCGCTGCCGCCGACAGACAATCGGGAGTCTCAGCGGCAGCAACAACAGCAGCCTGTTGCGACATTTGCGCCGACGCCTCCGCTTTCGATGCCGATTCCGGATGTTGATCGGCAGCCGAGGCCCATCCCTATGCCGCCGCCTCCGCCTCCGCTTCTGCCAGCTTCTCAGCAATACCCGCAGCAATACCCGCAGCAATCCACATCTCGCCTGATGTACCCGGAGGCTCCGGTCTACGTGCCGCAGCCGGGCGAGCGCACCTACCGGGAGAGATTTGAGGCGGCCGCTGGCCGGAACAAGCTGCGAGGAGACGGCGGCGCCGCCCAGGTGGACGGAGCAAACAACCGGACGGGTAAGAGCATCCATGAAGGTGGCGGCACATCAAACGTTAATTGAAGGTGGCGGCACATCAAACAGTTAATTGAAGGTGGCGGCACATCAAACGTTAATTGAAGGTGGCGGCACATCAAACAGTTAATTGAAGGTGGCGGCACATCAAACAGTTAATTGAAGGTGGCGGCACATCAAACAGTTAATTGAAGGTGGCGGCACATCAAACAGTTAATTGAAGGTGGCGGCACATCAAACAGTTAATTGAAGGTGGCGGCACATCAAACAGTTAATTGAAGGTGGCGGCACATCAAACAGTTAACTGAAGGTGGCGGCACATCAAACAGTTTTAGAGTGGCGGCACATCAAACGGTTTTAGTGTGGCGGCACATCAAACAGTTAATTGAAGCTGGCGGCACATCAAACGGTTTTAGAGTGGCGGCACATCAAACGGTTTTAGTGTGGCGGCACATCAAACAGTTAATTGAAGCTGGCGGCACATCAAACGGTTTTAGAGTGGCGGCACATCAAACGGTTTTAGTGTGGCGGCACATCAAACAGTTTTAGAGTGGCGGCACATCAAAAGCTTAATTATTTAATTATCTATTTGTTAAGGCTGGCTGGACCGCGGGCCAAAGGTAACCCCCGCCCCCTTATCGCACCTGACCGACCCCCCGCAGTGCAATCGCTGGCCCGCCTGAACGCCAGCCTGCGCGGCGAGTTACGTCAGCTGGACGGCGCCATCCAGCAGCACCAGCGGGTGAACGCCCTGCAGAGCGACATCCGCCGCAACGAGGGCCGCAAAGTGCTGTCCATCTGAATCTCTCTTAAATATTTGAAATTGAGCGTTTGGACAAAGGTGGCGAGCTCTATTTCCATGAAATTCGACCTCACGGTGCGCAGAATATTTTCGTTTATTTATTCACTTTCGATCTGACAGAGCCCTCAATTATTCTAATTTTACTGGCAAAACTGTAAATATGCGGTAAATGCTACTGCTACTACTGCCGAGTCAGTAGGCTGCGAGTAAATTTTGTCACTCGAGCAGTTATTTCCTTGGCAGCGAACCAAAAACTGCGACTCTCCCACCTGTCAATCACAATGTTTTTCTATTTTTTACTTCGATAAAACTTTTTATTTGTTTGTATTCGCTTTCTGCGCTACTTATCAGTAGCATATCAGTAGTATATGCTGTGAAACCACGCTGCACAAATACACTGGCGAGATAGCAAGTTTAAAGAGATTTAAAGAGATATTAAAACTTTCATATTTTCCTCTTAAAATTCTAAAATGCTTAATTCTTACTCATTTGAATCGCCTTAAATTAAAAAACAACGTACTTTTTTTCTTCAATCACTTTGAAAAATTTATCAGACTTAAAACAAATTCAACTTTATATTCAACAGACAGGGTGTGCAGTTCGGTGCTTCGAGTTCGTTTAAATTTTGACAGATATTTAACAACCTCGTGCTGACAGGAAATCGGTGCGCTGCTCCCAGGAGACACAGAACAGACGGACAGGCACAGAGACACAGAGCTAGTGTGAAAGAGACTAAGAAAGATACTTTCAGAGGACAGCAACAGCTATTGACAAGCAACAGGACAAGTAAAACGGATACAGTTAATGAATAGCAGAAGTTGGTTAATAACAAAAAAATTCTGCACAGCTTCTTAGCAACTCAGCGATTCAGAAAGTCGCTCCGATGGGATATGGGGATTGGTAATAAAAACGGACGAAGCATGGGACGCGACGGACTGACAAAACTGGAAAAGGACGGAGTTGGGAGAAACTCTTATTCTGCATAGTTCGAAACAATCAAGTGTGCAATTCGATTTCGCCACTGACTCGACTGAACAATAAAGGACTGCACAGGCTCAAAACGGTCTACTGTGAGTAGAGAAAAAATGTTTTTTTAAAACAACAAAAAAACTGAAATTGAAGGTCAATCAGACCGCCGCCAGTTCCTCCAGAGCGACGCTGGCGGCCTTCTCTCCCGCTGCCGCCGCGGCAGGCTGCTGCTCGTCGACGAATTTCATGTAGTCGTGCGGGTGCGCGCTCCGCATGTGGCGCTTCTTGTCCTCCAGCCGGATGTAGCGCTCCCCACACAGCTGGCACTCGTACGGCTTCACGCCCGTGTGCAGCCGCTCGTGCCGCTCCAGGCAGAACTTCCTGTTGAACGCTTTGCCGCAGTACGCGCACTTGAACACCTTGGCGCTGGCCGTGGCGCCGCTCGGGTCTGGCGCCGCCGGTGGACTGGATGGCGCCGCTGGTTTCGGCTGCTTCGGGCGCGGAGCAGCCGGCGGCTCGGCTTGGACGACGCCTGGAGACGCGTCGGGCTGGCGGAGCTCCTTGCTGTCAACGATGCTGACTGTGGTTGGTAGGGCCGTAGTCGCCGTGCACACGATGGCCTGCGGCTGCTGCTGCGGCCGGCAGGTGAGGCTGGGAGCGGCCAGGATGGTGAGCGGGCCCTGCATGAAGGGGCCCTGCAGGATGGTGGTGAGGCCCAGCTGGCTGGGCAGGACAAATCGAGTCAACTGCGGCTGCTGCGCCGCAGGAGGCGGCGGCTGCTGCTGCGGCTGCAGATTCGGCTGTAGTTGGAAGCGCAGCTTCATCTCAGCCTCCGACTCCATTGCTGCCTCATCGTAGCCGAATCTGTCTTCATCCTCGGGTGTCTCCTCCTCTTCCTCGAATTCTCCCTCCTCATCCTCGCCATCCTCGTACTCGTAGTTGTAGTCGTCGTCCAGTCTTTCGACGTCGACCTCGCGAGCAGACGGCGGTGGCAGTGGCGGCGGCGGCGGTGGTGGCGGCGGCGGCGGCTCCTCGGCTACTGCGAGAGCTCCGTCGGGTTCGTCGCGGTGCTCAGCCTCGCCGCTGTCGCCGACCAGCTGCTCAGGTGGCATCGGAGAGTCGCCGCTGGAGCTGGGCCGTCGCCGATGCGGATGAGGCCGCTTGCGCTTTCGCTTGTTGCTGCCGGCGCCGCCGCTGCTGACAGTGTTGCAGCAATTGCTTCTGCGGCTGGTGTTGCTCTGCTCCTGCTGAGGCTCCTCTTCCTCCTTTAACTGCAGCTGGCTTCTTGGCAGGCCGCCAGCGGCACCAGTTGGACACCTGGGCGCGGGCAGCATTGTTGGCAAGGAATGCAAGTTGATAGAAAGTTGATAAGTGCTGGACTAATATAAATTGAGTACCGAAACGCAAAGTCAAGAGCAGAATGAATGAAAATGTGAAGGTTTGCGCTTGAATATTTAGTTGAAAACTTGTGTCTATGGTAAAAAGTCTGCACTCAATCTTAGACGAGTAAACCAGTATATTAAAAATGGGGTGTCGAATACCTGAAGATGTCTATGGCCAAAAGAGCATTCCTGATTGATAGTCTCAAGTTGTGCAGTGGTATGCTACAAGGCTAAAGCTACAGCCAATACATTTAATGCACATATCTATACATGAATGGGGTTATTACGATCCACGAAATAGCTTCAATGTTCTTAATCTCGTGGATGATCAGGTTGGGCATCCAAGGCTTGCTTGCATAGTGTTGCTGGCAGAAAACATCATCATCATCATCATCATCATCATCATCATCATCATCATCATCATCATCATCATCATCATCATCATCATCATCATCATCATCATCATCATCATCATCATCATCATCATCATCATCATCATCATCATCATCATCATCATCATCATCATCATCATCATCATCATCATCATCATCATCATCATCATCATCATCATCATCATCATCATCATCATCATCATTATCATCATCATCATCATCATCATCATCATACTAATTATCATCATCATCATCATCATCATCATCATACTAATTATCATCATCATCATCATCATCATCATACTAATTATCATCATCATCATCATCATCAAACTAATTATCATCATCATCATCATCATCATCATCGTCGTCATCATCATCATACTAATTATCATCATCATCATCATCATCATACTAATTATCATCATCATCATCATCATCATCATCAGGTCCGTAGCCGTTATGGCCGTTAGTGCACCCATTTCTCGACACAGACTTTCCACCTCCTTCGACCCAAGACCATCCTGCTCAGCTGCACCAGCTCCACTCCACTCCTTCAGATTGCCCTCCCAGGCACCTTGTGGCTGCCTCTGGCCCTTCGCCCCTCAACACCACCTTCGACTAACAGCCTTCAGCCCTCCATCACTTCTCGCAAAACACCAGAAAGCATCACGTAAAATAAAAAACATAATTTATTACACCTGCCCTAATGTGCAGATGTGCAACCGACAGCTCAGCCGCAGCTACTGCGCGGCGCATCTGGAGGCTGCGTACGGCTGTTCAGTCCAAGGACTGGGGGGGTCGCCACACGCACCCTCAATTACCCCAGCTAATTCTGGTACCCATTTTACAGCTGGGTGAACTGAAGCAATGCAGAGTTCAGTGCCTTGCTCAAGGACACAAATTGTTCCGAGTGGGCTGAGAATCGAACCCATGACCTTCCAGTCGTGAGTCCGACGCTCTGACCACTGGGCTGCAACATTTTTGGACTTCCAGGCAATCACAGCTCTGTTTTTAAAGAGATTAACTAGTCTTGGCCAGTTCGCCCATAGACAACAGACTCACCGCTGCTGCTGCTGCTGCTGCTGTCCACTTTTGTCGAGTCCTCTCAGTGCCGACAGCAGCTGCGATGTGAGAACAATTTTGCCAGCGCTGGCCGCGTCCAAATCCGCCTTGCTGACTGTGTCGTTAAATTTTATCATCAGGTCGGAGCTGGCGTTGTCAATGTTGACGCACACGACTCCGATGATGCTGAGAGACCGCTCGAACTGGAAGTGCTCGGTGCAGAGCCTGGTGACGGTGCTCTGCAGCACCTGGGACACGGAGTCCAGCGGCTTGGCTGTGCTGCACATCCTGCTGGGATCACGAGGCGAGTTGGCAACACTGCATTGAAAAAAAATTTAGCTGGGAGCTGAGCTGGCGAGATGGGGCACAGCGGCTGTATATAGAGGCCTTCAGAGCCTTGAGCAGCTTGTGTGTGTGCGCGGAGGCTGGGTGGGGCCCCCGGGGCTCAGGGGAACTAGAACAAAGGAGGCTGGAGTGGGGAACGCTTGCGAAAAATAGAAAAGAGAAAAGAGAGGCCCCGTGTAAGAGCCGTGAGCTTTGGATTGGAAAAAGGAGAGAGAGAGAGGAGGATTGAGTGGAGGCTGGGGAGGAGCGACGTGTGCCGCCGTCTCGGGTTTGTGTGCAGGCCGCGCCGCCTCTTCATCTTCACTCTCCCTCTCTCTCTCTGCTGCTCCGCACGCAGCGCGTGAGCTCGCGCTAGTGTGTGCGCGTGGAATGGGAGATGGGAGGGGATGAGGGGGAGGGGAGCCCAAATCCTGTCCCAAAATCCCAGCGTGTGCGGGCGCGCGTGCCCGCGACCTGAAAACCAGAGGGAGGGAGAGGCTTGGGATTTTTTCGAACCAGAAAAGATGGGGCGGCGGCTCGAATCGGGCGCGGCACGCACGCGACTCGGGAGGCCTCGGCGGGTGGCCGAGTTTGTGAGCTGTGCTCAGGGGGGGGGGACACAAAGCTCGTTGCTCGACCTGGGCAGCTGTGTGCCGCACACTCGGAGATGTGACTCAGCCTTCGATTCGGACGGGTTGAGAGAGCCTTCAATACAGCCTTCTCACCTGAGCTTCAAGCTAAAGTAGTTCCATATTGGCGATTCACTGTTTATATTTTTTCTTGGTATGGCCATGGAAACTGCGCCAAGTTTGAATAAACTCACTCAGAGTTACACCAGACACAAAATACCTACTCCAGAATTCTAAATCGAATATCTTAAATCCCCCATTCCGAATCCCACTTACTACAACCCCAATTCTATGCCCCGAATCCCAAGTCCCAAATTTCACATCCAAAAATACCAAATCTTACGTCAAATTCTATACCCGAGATCCAAAAATCCCAAATCCCAAATCCCTAATCATGTATCATAAATCCAGCATCAATTTCTATTCCCTAGATCCCAAAATCTTTAATCCTACATTCCAAATCCAAAATCTAAAATCTAAATCTCAAATCTCACATCCCAAATCCCAAACCCCAATTCCTAAATCCCAAACCCCAATTCCTAAATCCCACATCCCAAATCCTAAACCCCACATCCCAAATCCTAAACCCCACATCCCAAATCCTAAACCCCAATTCCTAAATCCCAAACCCCAATTCCTAAATCCCACATCCCAAATCCTAAACCCCACATCCCAAATCCTACGCCCTAAAGCCCCGAATATATTCTAATTCTACACCCTAGATCTCAAAATCACAGATCCCACATCACAGGTTCCAATTAGACAATCTCTATCACAAAATTCAAAATCCTACACCGGAAACTCTTCATCCTGCAATTAAGCGTCGAAGCCAACCCCATCCCGAATTCAGCAGCTTTAAAATCCCTTGAACAGTTCGCATCACTTACCTGTTGAATATTCAGTGAGTTATTTTCTAATCCTGTCTGCCTCTTTCAGTGGAAGACAATTGCAGAGGCTTGCAGGGCCAGGCGGAGTCTCTGACAATAGGGAACAGGAATGGTGCTTTTTGGTGGATGCGGCAGATGCAGCCAGGGGAGGGGGAGGAGGGAGGGGGCTGGGCGGGCAGGAGCAGATGCTGTGTGCCGCAGTGCCACGCGGAGCCATCCATTGGTCTCAGCACGGATGCAGAACCAAGTTTGCAGCCGCCCCAGCAGCACAGACGCACAAAAAACCTCCCCCCCCAGACCCCTCTGCGTCTGTCTCAGTGTTTTTCTTCCCTTCTTTCAGCGTCCCCGTGAGAGGGGAGACTGTAGCAATGAAACAATCTGCTGCTTCTGCTTCTGGCTGGCGAGCTCTGGAGGCCACCCCGGAGCGCCTCAATTGTCTTCTGGCTAAGGGCAGACTGGGGGGAGACAGCGGACACACAGAAGAACTGCATGGGATGAATACTTTTCTCCCAATGGCCCACCCCGGCCTCAGCTTCAGCCTGTTTCACCTGAAATCCTGGAGGCTGGGGGGGGGGGTTGGTTAATGCTTGTCGTCCTTCCCCCCTTTCTCTTGCTCGGTGCGTACAATCGAGGCAGGTGCCAACATCTGTGCCCGAGTGGTCCGCAGAGCTGCAGGCCTCGTCATCAAATTTTAGCAGCAGAAACAGCAGAAGCAACAGTTGAGAACCTGCCGGCACAGAGCTCTCACCCCCGCGCCCCAAACCGCGCACAGAACCATCCCGGACACGGCCAGCTTCCCAGACTCCCTCTCCATCAGGCCTCCCACTAACCCGGAGCTGCCAACCCAAACTATTTGAAAGGGGCAGCAGCAGCTGAGGGTACAGAGCTACTTTCGGAACAGGAGACGGGAGAGGAGAGAGATATGGGAGAACAATAGGAGAAGAGGGTTGTGAGAGGTGCAGCTGGGGATGTCCCGGCATTGGCACGCCATTCATCCATGGGAGGCTGAACTCTGTGAGTGCCGCGTGCGTGCCTGGCACACCCAGGCTGAGGCAGAGGTTTTTTTGGCCAGAGCTCTCCGCAATTCAATTCTGCAACAATTTGCTTTTGCAGCAGCCGGGAGGAGTGGCAGGTGAATGCAGCCGGAGAGTGCGGTCGATTCCGCTTGGTTTAGGTATTGGCTGGTGGAGGTCTCAGTCGGCGAGACTCAGGTTGGGGAGACTCAGGTGGGGGAGACTCAGGTGGGGGAGACTCAGGTGGAAGAGACTCAGGTGGGGGAGACTCAGGTGGGGGAGACTCAGGTGGGGGAGACTCAGGTGGGGGAGACTCAGGTGGGGGAGACTCAGGTGGGGGAGACTCAGGTGGGGGAGACTCAGGTGGGGGAGACTCAGGTGGGGGAGACTCAGGTGGGGAGACTCAAGTGGGGAGACTCAGGTGGGGGAGATTCAGGTGGGGGAGACTCAGGTGGGGGAGACTCAGGTGGGGGAGACTCAGGTGGGGGAGACTCAGGTGGGGGAGACTCAGGTGGGGAGACTCAAGTGGGGGAGACTCAGGTGGGGGAGATTCAGGTGGGGGAGACTCAGGTGGGGGAGACTCAGGTGGGGGAGACTCAGGTGGGGGAGACTTAGGTGGGAAGGCTCAGGTGGGGGAGACTCAGGTGGGGGAGACTCAGGTGGGGGAGACTCAGGTGGGGGAGACTCAGGTGGAAGAGACTCAGGTGGGGAGACTCAGGTGGGGGAGACTCAGGTGGGGGAGACTCAGGTGGGGGAGACTCAGGTGGGGGAGACTCAGGTGGGGGAGACTCAGGTGGGGGAGACTCAGGTGGGGAGACTCAAGTGGGGGAGACTCAGGTGGGGGAGATTCAGGTGGGGGAGACTCAGGTGGGGGAGACTCAGGTGGGGGAGACTCAGGTGGGGGAGACTTAGGTGGGAAGGCTCAGGTGGGGGAGACTCAGGTGGGGGAGACTCAGGTGGGGGAGACTCAGGTGGGGGAGACTCAGGTGGAAGAGACTCAGGTGGGGGAGACTCAGGTGGGGAGACTCAGGTGGGGGAGACTCAGGTGGGAAGACTCAGGTGGAAGAGACTCAGGTGGGGGAGACTCAGGTGGGAAGACTCAGGTGGGGGAGACTCAGGTGGGGGAGACTCAGGTGGGGAAACTCAGGTGGAAGAGACTCAGGTGGGGGAGACTCAGGTGGGGAGACTCAGGTGGGGGAGATTCAGGTGGGGGAGACTCAGGTGGGGGAGACTCAGGTGGGGGAGACTCAGGTGGGGGAGACTCAGGTGGGGGAGACTCAGGTGGGGGAGACTCAGGTGGGGGAGACTCAGGTGGGGGAGACTCAGGTGGGGGAGACTCAGGTGGGGGAGACTTAGGTGGGGGAGACTCAGGTGGGGGAGACTCAGGTGGGGGAGACTCAGGTGGGGGAGACTCAGGTGGGGGAGACTTAGGTGGGGGAGACTCAGGTGGGGGAGACTCAGGTGGGGAGACTCAGGTGGGGAGACTCAGGTGGGGAGACTCAGGTGGGGAGACTCAGGTGGGGGAGACTCAGGTGGGGGAGACTTAGGTGGGGGAGACTTAGGTGGGAAGGCTCAGGTGGGGGAGACTCAGGTGGGGGAGACTCAGGTGGGGGAGACTCAGGTGGGGGAGACTCAGGTGGTCCTGTAGGACCAATGCTACACAGGACCAATGCTACACAGGACCAATGCTACACAGGACCAATGCTACACAGGACCAATGCTACACAGGACCAATGCTACACAGGACCAATGCTACACAGGACCAATGCTACACAGGACCAATGCTACACAGGACCAATGCTACACAGGACCAATGCTACACAGGACCAATGCTACACAGGACCAATGCTACACAGGACCAATGCTACACAGGACCAATGCTACACAGGACCAATGCTACACAGGACCAATACTACACAGGACCAATGTAACACAGGACTAATTATAAAAAACTGTTGCTCCCCAAATCCTCAAACATGCACACTTATTGCATTCTATAAATGGTCATATTAACTGCTATTTCCCAGATAGGATTGAAAATCTGAAGTCTCGTAGATGGGTATAGGCGCACTGCACTCAAAAGTGACTGAGCAGTCCATCGCGCACAAAACGCCAAACCCTAACCTTTCTCAACCCTATTCTTAACCCTACCAACCCCCTTCCCCCCCTGGCTTGGGTTTGAATTTTGGGCGAACGAAATGAAGTGAGGCTGCACGCTAGGCGATGAGATGGGGAAGGCATGGTTGAGCGAGGGGCGTGGCTCGAGTCCCGGGGCTGCTATTCTCTACAAGCCCCGTTTGCACACGCACCGATGCGACTGGAGGAGGGCTGCGTGAGCGAAGAACAACATTTTTTCGCGAGTCCCAGCGAGTCTATAAAGGGAGAGAGAGGGGGGGGAAGGCATTTCATTCCGCAATTGGGAGCTCTGCTCTCCCCCCACAGCCCACACTGTTACTTCCTTTAACTCGTCCGCGTGCGTGCCTTTTGTCTCAGACCCGCAGCCGTCCCCATCCCGTTCCCCTCTCTCGCTCTGTGCCGCTCCGCTCGCTACTAATTCTCTGCTGCATTTCTAAAAGCCTGCCTGCACTGCCGTCCGCGACCTCCTGTCCCGCATCAGCGCAGGTGGGCTTGGGTGGGAGATGAGGCACGGAAAGGAAAGAGGAAAGAGGATGCTGAGGAACAAGCGTGGGGGTGGGAGCAAGGCGGATAGATGAGGAAGAGACTGCAGCATCGAGAGCCACCTGTGCGATGCCGTGTGTGTCTGTGTGTGTGAGAGAGAGAGAGCTAGCACAGTCTCGGGCACTGTGTTGTCATGGAGATCACGCGAGGCTTAGAGAGAGCCTGGTCGCTGGGACGCATTTTTCCCAGATGCAACAGCAGAAAATCTTTTCTTGATCCTCGTGGGTGGCAGACTATAGGGTGCTTCAGCAGAAACAGTAGCTTTATAGCTTTTGTGAGCTTGGAAAAAGTTGCATTCTGCTGACAGGGAAAGCGTTTGTGTTTTTTTCACTAGAACAGCCCGAATCCAAACAATTGGACGAGTTTAATGCACATTATAGTTTTGCTGCGCTATGGCAGGATTATAGCAGGATTGTATGTAACTGCACACTTCAAATTGTTGCATGATAGCCATTCATCAAAAACAACTAACCAAATTTAAAAAAATTACTTATAGAAATATGGCGTTGGGAAGGCATACTTGGAAAACTTGGATTTCTAAAATGATTATTTTGAAGTCCGAGACTGCGAAAATGCTTGCAAACTCGGGTAACTGTGCATGTACTCCTTATGGTACGAGCAGAATTTATATGTAACATGAATAAGCAGACACGAAATGAACAGTGTATTGCTAAAAAATTGAACAATATTTTTTGCAATACGAAACAACTTGGATTCTATAAAATATAAGATCTACAGAGAAATTTTTAGCTGCCGGTCGGAATATTTCAGCAATAACGTTTGCAGAAGAGCCTTGTGAGAAAAAATAAACCCATAAAATAGTCTTTTCTGCTTTTAATGCAATTGAAAGACTAAAGGTTGTCCTTGATTTTTAGGTTTTTTTAAGTTCATAAACGGTATGTTTTTCTTTAGTTTTTACAAGCCGGATAAAACAATCCGGACCGACAATTTACGCACGATAAACAAAATTATTTTTAACTGAAAATTACAGACTAAAAACTCAGAAAGCTTTTGCAGCAGAAAAATTACAGCGTTTAAAAATTCTGTCCTCTTTTAATAAAAGTTGTTAATATTTAATATCTTCTTTGATAATGAAACATTTTCACTATTTTAAATTTCGACTCGAAGATCACGAGTTTGGAGTTTCCATCTTAATTACCGTTTCAGTCAAGAGTGCGCAATTTTTGTTTAACAGGAAAATGAATTTATATACTAGCCAGTTTTCTCAGGTTTTGAGTGTATTTTAGCCTTGTTTAAAAATTCGCGCAATGTATTTAGTTTCCTATAAATTTATTTAAAGAAATTACAAATATTTATCGCAAAGATCATGTTCGCTCCAAACAGACAATATGACTCTCACAGTGGAACGCGATTTTATGATTACTCAAATGAGGTACGGTATATATGCTTGAAAATTAAGAGTACAAATTATAGTTGCAGATATATTTGTTCAGAACCAATTATTTAAATGCGAAAAAGTAATATAACTGTACATTCTAAATAGTAACCAATTTAAAAATGAGTTTGAGATTTTTCAAGGCATACTCAATTGTAGTTGTATTTCCGCCAAAAAAAATTAAAATTAAAGTAAAAATTGTCACAATAAAAACCCTATGAAAAGATTTTTTTTATTTAATTTTTAGAGTCCATATGATTCATTTATGAAAAAGCATTTGCAACATTATGGATATTATACTGGTGAGTAAAAAATGAAACTTTTTAATGATTTTCGTTTGAGTATGTTTTTTTGTTGAAATGAAAAAGATAACCAAATATTCAGTACATTGTCCTACAAAGTACATTACAACAAATCTTCAGGTAAAAATGAAAAGCGTATCAAAGATTTGGAAGGCTGGGAGTCGGACTCGACTCCGGACTACAAAGAGTACGGCTCGGATGATGATTATCTTAACGAAGCGCTCAAAGACAAAGGTTAGTCATTGTTACAATGCTCACTATAATACAAATGACCCAAGCATATTGGTATCATATTAATCGTTATTTCAATGCACCTTGTCAACAGAGAGACAAGAGAAAGAGTTGAAAAGCAACCAAGTTGTCTACAATGTTAACGACGGCAAAGTTGTGAGTTTATTGCTCAATTTTATTACCTACAAGTTCTTTAAGTGTCAATGAATTTAGCCACAACACGAAACAGTTCCGAGTCGTTGCATCGCACACCGCAGGTCACCAAGCTGAAGGAGCCCAGGGCGCTGTTCAGTGGAGCTCAAGACGCCGGACTGCAGCCGGCAAAATGGTGCATCATTTGTAGAATATTTTTAAAGCGAGAATCCAATAATTTCCACGCTCTCCTATTCCCGAATTCCAGGCCAATTGAAATGGAGGTTCTGCCCGACAGGGTGCTGCACGTCGACTGCCCACCCGAGGCGCCGGAGCCGTTTGGCAGCTCGGGTGAGTCGGGTGGGCGGCCTCGATTTGGTATAGGGTTGTGGGCACCCTTCGGCGACATGGTCCCTCAGCCAGCGCTGGGGCAATTCTACCCAATCCGCTGACTCCTGAGTACACAAGCGCGTCAACACTGTACTCAGGCACGGCACTCATGCACACGCTCACACAGGGTGTACATCGGCCCTGACTTTCTAATCATCAGGCATGTACACTGTCTGTGCCCTGGGGGTTGACCCTAACGGGGTTGAATCGCACGAAAACTGAATTGACAAATGAATCAAACCAGGGGTTCGCAGCGTCAGATGTTGTACCGTAACCCCCCCCCCCATTCGAACCAGCTGCATTCGAACCAACGCCAGTCGTTCAAGGCGAGGACTCGAGCAGCGAAAGCAGCAGACTGGTCTTCAAATACGAGCCAGTGTTGTCTCCGTTTGTAAGTATACGCGCGCACTTTTTAATCTCGAATAGTTCGGGCATCCCAGACTCGAAGCTAGCACGCCTCCCCACCGGTTGCCAATGACAACAGTTCATCAAGTCCCGAGCCGGTGGCAGTCGGACTCTCAGCGTCTGCCAAATCCGGGACGGGCAGTCAGATGACTCGCTGGTGTTCGAGTCCCGGTTCGAGAGCGGCAACCTGCGCAGGGCGTATCGAGTGTGAGACAGCTGGGTCTAGAGATGATCTCGTGTAGATCATTTGTATCTGATCTAGAGAGAATCCGTAGATCACTTGTACCAGATCTAGAGAGAATCTGTAGATTATTTGTATCTGATCTAGAAGAATCTAAATAATTTATACCTGATCTAGAGATAGTCTGTAGATCATTTGTATCTGATCTAGAGAGAATCTAAATAATTTATACCTGATCTAGAGATAGTCTGTAGATCATTTGTATCTGATCTAGAGATAGTCTGTAGATCATTTGTATCTGATCTAGAGAGAATTTGTAGATCATTTGTATCTGATCTAGAGAGAATTTGTAGATCATTTGTATCTGATCTAGAGAGAATTTGTAGATCATTTGTATCTGATCTAGAGAGAATCTAAATAATTTATACCTGATCTAGAGATAGTCTGTAGATCATTTTTACCTGATCTGTGATCTACAGAGAATCCGTAGAGCACTTGTGCCCGATCTAAAGAGAATCTGTAGATCACTTGTACCCGATCTAGAGAGAATCCGTAGAGCACTTGTACCCGATCTAGAGAGAATCCGTAGATCACTTGTACCCGATCTAGAGAGAATCTGTAGATCATTTGTATCTGATCTACAGAGAATCTATAGATTATTTCTATCTGATCTAGAGAGAATCTGTAGATCATTTGTATCTGTTCATAGAGACAAACTAATGACGGTCAATAGGTGGTCTACCAAAGATTTATAGCTAATTTATGGTATACGTGATCTATAGAATATCCACACAGCCAATATGCCCAGTCTCAATAAATGTACTCAGCAAGCTTCCCCAATGAGGCTGGAGAACACAAAAGAGAATTGTCAGATTAGCCTGATGCCCTTCTCTATTCCAGTTTGCACGTACTGTGGGCCTCTAGAATGCAACAGTTAATCAATCTCATTTTCTTTACTCAAAAAACTCTCCTCAGCGGCCCCAGGGACTATGAGCTGTGGCTGCGCACGGACCTGTACACCAGCAAGCACACACAGTGGTTCTATTTTCGCGTGTCAAACACAGAGCCCGGGCAGGCATACCGGTTCACTCTGGTGAACTTCTACAAGGTGAGACAGCTAGAGAGGGGGGGGGGAGCGGCGGCTTCTGTCATGCGCTGCTTCCTGGAAACTGCAGCTCCCAAGGCTATGGGAAGTGGCTGGGAAACAAGTTAGTCTCTCTATTCACTGGCTTGCTGCAGTCAGGGCTTAGTGAGCGGTCAGGGCAGGCAGCTGTGGGCATAGTCAGTCAGTCAGTCAGTCAGTCAGTCAGTCAGTCAGTCAGTCAGTCAGTCAGTCAGTCAGTCAGTCAGTCAGTCAGTCAGTCAGTCAGTCAGTCAGTCAGTCAGTCAGTCAGTCAGGCAGTCAGTCAGTCAGTCAGTCAGTCAGTCAGTCAGTCAGTCAGTCTATAGGAGAGCAGGATTTCCTTTAGTTTGGCGGCCGCAAGGGGCTGTTGTGAACAGCATTGGCACAATAGCGCTAATTTTGATGAGGCACAAAGCGCGCCCGCTGTGGCCAAGGCGCGGGGGTCACCTCCTCTCCAGCCTCTCCAGCCTGTAGCAACCCCTGCATCTCTCTCACCCTCCAGTCTGCCAGCCTGTACAATGAGGGCCTGAGGCCGCTGATGTACAGCTGCCGGGCAGCGAAGTTGCGCGGCGCCGGTTGGAGAAGATGCGGCTCAGGCATCAAGTACTTCAAGAGCAACCAGCGGTTAGTCAAATAAATGCTTTAAGCAGCAAAAGAAGCGGGTTGGCAGCTTTGTAATTTCCTCAGCCTTCTCAGCTAGTGTAATAAATATTTTATTTCGGCAGCAAAATGCAATTGTCTTCGAATTTTCCTAACCCCGCTTAAGCCCTGAGCAATTGAGTTGAGTTTTTTGTGTCTCCGGAGCTGCATTGTGCCGGTTGAAGGGCCACTCAGCTTGTAAATGGCCTGCTGTGTCAAACTGCTAATGCCGGCTAAGAATTTATGACCACTTTAACAAACTGTGGAAGCTGAGTATTTATGGCTCAGCTTGGATGCTCATCACACAATAAGTGCAAATGCTTGTGCGTGCAAAGTGAAACTTGCAAATTTCTTGTATTGGTGGCTAGTCGGGTTGGATCGGGTTGGAAACTGTCACGAAAGATAGCCAGTTTTAGTACTAAATACGAGTACATAGTGGTAGTCTACCTCATTAGCAGTTATCCCAGCTAAACCGGCAGTTATATTCTGCCTAATTAGCAGTTATCCCAGCTAAACCGGCAGTTATATTCTACCTAATTAGCAGCTATCCCTGTTAAACCGGCAGTTATATTCTCGACAATTAGCAGTTATCCCAGTTAAACCGGCAGTTATATTCTAGACAATTAGCAGTTATCCCAGCTAAACCGGCAGTTATATTCTAGACAGTTAGCAGTTATTCCAGCTAAACCGGCAGTTATATTCTAGACAATTAGCAGTTATCCCAGTTAAACCGGCAGTTATATTCTAGACAATTAGCAGTTATCCCAGCTAAACCGGCAGTTATATTCTAGCTAATTAGCAGTTATCCCAGCTAAACCGGCAGTTATATTCTAGCCAATTAGCAGTTATCCCAGCTAAACCGGCATTTATTCAATCCGCACGGCAGCTACACCGCCGCCAACGGCTCGGAGAAGTTCTACTACTCGCTGACCTGGCAGACGCGGTTCGAGTTCCCCGATGACACGGTGTACTTTGCCCACTGCTATCCCTACACCTACTCGGACCTGCTGGACTACCTGCAGTCGCTGCAGGCCGACCCGGTTGTGTCCGGCTTTTGCAAGCAGCGGGTCCTCTGCCGCTCCTTGGCTGGCAACGCCGTTCACCTGCTCACCATCGGCACGCCGGAGGAGCCGCCAAAGGGCGGCGCAAAACCGCAGCAGCAGCAGTCGAGAAAGCCGGTCATCCTGGTGACGTCCCGGGTGCACCCCGGCGAGTCCAACGCCAGCTGGATGATGAAGGGTTTCTTGGATCACCTGACTGGGCAGCATCCCGACGCCTGCCTGCTGAGAGACTGCTTCACCTTTAAGGTGCAAGGAGTTAGGGACGGACAATCGGATCGGATGATGGAGCGGGTGCTTGGGGCGGAAAAAGGGCGGATGATGAGGCAAATAAGGCGGCGGTTAATGTGGCGCATATGGAGCGGATGATGGAGGCGGACAAGGGGCGGAAAAGGGGGCAGATAAGGGGTGGACAAGGGGCGGATGCTTCGGGGGCGGATAATTAGAGCGGATGCTTAGGGTGGAAAATATGGCGGATAAAGAGGGCGGATAAAAGGATGGATAAGAGGGCGGATAGGAGGGTGGATAAGGGGCGGATAAGAGGGCGGATAAGAGGGTGGATGAGAGGGTGGATTATGGGATTCTGACTCCTTTGATTTCCCCGCAGGTGGTGCCCATGATCAACCCGGACGGTGTCATAGTGGGCAACTACCGCTGCTCTCTGGCTGGCCGCGACCTCAACCGGAACTACCGGTCGCCACTTCGCGACTCGTTTCCGGCTGTGTGCGCCATAGTGGACCTGGTCAGCCGCCTGCAGGCCCGGGGGGTCCGGGTGGCGCTCTACTGCGACCTGCACGGCCATTCGCGCAGGCAGAATGTCTTCATGTACGGCTGCGCCCCCGACAAGGTGAGGCGAGGGAAGAGATCGGGGAGCTTCTCAGCCAATCAGAGAGCAGATAGCATTTAGATTAAGGGGGGGGGTAAAAAGTTCTCAGCTTCCCAGCCAATCAGAGAGCAGCCCCGTTGGAAAAGTTATGCACCTGCATAGGCATAAACGGTGAGCGAGGTGCACAAAAGAGGCACTTTAGTGGCCTATTTCGTGTGTATTTTAGAAATGCACCTGAGTGCACCTTTTATGCCTAAATGTCACCAATATTTTTGAAGAGGCATGAAAGGTGCACAATCGGTGAAGTGGTCAGGCATTGGGGGAATTCTCAATTTTGATTGGTTACGGCGGTAGGTAATCAATATCAATTCTGATTGGTTACATACTCGTATATTGCAGCCACAGATTAAACATAGAAAAAGCTTTATATATACACCCATGCTAATCGCTGCTATCCCCTTCCTGAGTCTGGCAAACCACGAAAGTAAACATTTTTCCTGTACTGATAAGTTCCAATGACTTTCAAATACCTGAGGAAAAGTTCCGAAAGTGGTGAAAAGTTTTGCATTAGTGAGGAAAATTTTCGAATCTTTTCAAAGAATAGTGGGGAAAAGAAGCAAAAAAGTTTCGCAAGTTGGAACGCCCCTTGCATTGCTTCTAACCCTAAAGTGCCCACTGTGCACCTTTTGTTCACCTTTTTTGCTTCCAATGTAAACTGTGCACCTTTAATGCACCTAATCCCCTATGACACCTGTGCCCCTACCGCCTATTTCGTGCCTTAAATTCACCTTCTGACCCTGCAGAGGCACTCAGGTGAACACGCGGCGCACAAGTGGAACAAAATGGGCATAAAAGAGGCGAAAGTGAGGCAGAAGGTGCAAAACTCGTCACCTTTCATGCCTACTTTAAAAATCAAAATCCAACGGGAGAAAGCAGATAGCATTCAGACTGTCAGCCAGCTAATAGGCATCCTTCAACAATCTGTTCCAGTCATTGCCAGTGTCCGAGCGCTTGTCCGAGCGCGTGTTCCCGGCCATGATGAGCCGGAATGCGCCGGACAAATTTGAGCAGGACAGCTGCAAATTTCGGATGCAGAAGAGCAAGGAGGGCACCGGGCGCATCGTGATGTACAGGCTCGGCATTCGCTGCGCCTACACCATGGAGGCTACGTTCTGCGGCTCCACCCTGGGCGGCCTGGCCGGCTTCCACTTCACCTGCCGCCACCTGGAACAGATGGGGGCGCACCTGTGCGACTCGATGCTGGATTATTTTGATCCCAGTGGGGCCAAGGTGAGAGGCTGGATGAAATCTTGCTGCCGTGGCGGAAGTAGGGTTGATGGAGAGGGCGGAAGGAGGGTTGAAGGAGAGGCCGGAAGGAGGGTTGAAGGAGAGGCCGGAAGGAGGGTTGAAGGAGAGGGCGGAAGGAGGGTTGAAGGAGAGGGCGGAAGGAGGGTTGAAGGAGAGAGCGGAAGGAGGGTTGAAGGAGAGGGCGGAAAGAGGGTTGAAGGAGAGGCCGGAAGGAGGGTTGAAGGAGAGGGCGGAAGGAGGGTTGAAGGAGAGGGCGGAAGGAGGGTTGAAGGAGAGGCCGGAAGGAGGGTTGAAGGAGAGGGCGGAAGGAGGGTTGATGGAGAGGGCGGAAGGAGGGTTGAAGGAGAGGGCGGAAGGAGGGTTGAAGGAGAGGGCGGAAAGAGGGTTGATGGAGAGGCCGGAAGGAGGGTTGAAGGAGAGGGCGGAAGGAGGGTTGAAGGAGAGGGCGGAAGGAGGGTTGAAGGAGAGGGCGGAAGGAGGGTTGAAGGAGAGGGCGGAAGGAGGGTTGAAGGAGAGGGCGGAAGGAGGGTTGAAGGAGAGGGCGGAAAGAGGGTTGATGGAGAAGTACATGGAAAAGGATTGAATGACACAAAAGCATTGATAACCAGTTAAAAAGTACATCCTCATAAATTTACTGAGCATTTTACCGAACAACTGAGTTTTTGGATCAGCACAAATAAAGTTTGTATAAATTGCAGTAAGTACAAGTGTACTTTATCCGAATTCTGTTTATTGTGGTGACACAATAGGAATGGCTAAATACACCAATTAGTAATCGTCAACTTTTTAAAACCTTTTTTAAGTGCTACACTCGTTTTGTACACCACTGACTATCAGGAACTGCATTAATTCATTGAGAAATTAACTACTTTCCTGTTTAAACTACTTGTAGTAGCACAGACTAAACACTGCTGCTTACGCCTGCAGCCTGCTGTACACTGGCGTAAATAAAAAAAAATTATATTCGTAAAAGCTATTATAGAATATCAGCTTTCAGTAGCCTTTAAGAAAATGCTTAGCCATCTGCATCTTTAGTTAGTCTGCTTCATCCAACACTGGCTTTGGGTCCGTTGCGGTGCTGTCAAAATCCATGTGCTGTGTGTCTGCCTGCCTGTCTGTCTGTCTGTCTGTCTGTCTGTCTGTCTGTCTGTCTGTCTGTCTGTCTGTCTGTCTGTCTGTCTGTCTGTGTGTCTGTGTGTCTGTGTGTCTGTCTGTCTGTCTGTCTGTCTGTCTTAGAGTCTGTCTGTCTGTCTGTCTGTCTGTCTGTCTGTCTGTCTGTCTGTCTGTCTGTCTGTCTGTCTGTCTGTCTGTCTGTCTGTCTGTCTGTCAGTCTGTCTGTCTTAGCACCTGTCTGTCTGTCTGTCTGTCTGTCTGTCTGTCTGTCTGTCTGTCTGTCTGTCTGTCTGTCTGTCTGTCTGTCTGTCTGTCTGTCTTAGTGTCTGTCTGTCTGTCTGTCTGTCTGTCTGTCTGTCTGTCTGTCTGTCTGTCTGTCTGCCTGTCTGCGCCGGCGCCGCCCGACCCATCCGTCTCACCATCCTCCTACCCCCCTCCCCCGACAACAGCGGGATCGCATCCTGAGCGAGCTGGAGCGCAGGCTGAGGGTGCAGATTCTCATAAACCTGCAGCGCTCCGGGCTGGCCGCAGAGCTATCAGACCCCGAGCAGCTGGACCTCGCCAACCTGCCTGACATCGTCGCGGCGGACGGCTCCGCCGCCGACGATCCTGAAGAAGTCGGCGACAGTTCGGACGACGGCGGCTCGGACAGCTCAGTGTCGGACGGCTTGCCGGCGCACTTTGAGTTCATGCGGAAAGCGGGCGGCCCAGCCGGAGGTCGCGGACTCGGCGCGAGCGGCCGCCGGAAGAAGCGGCGCAGCCGGAAGGAGTTGGCGGCCGCTGCTGGCGCCGTCGCGCAGCGTCGAGTCTCAAAGGCGACAGCGGTGAGTGCGCAAGTCCTTGGCGGTAGGAATGAAAGATTTTGGCAAACAGTCACAAAGATAGACACAGACAGACAGACAAAAAGACAGACAGAAAGACAGACAGCCAGACAGACACAGACAGAGGCACAGACAGGCACAGACAGACACAGACAGGCACAAACAGACACAGACAGACACAGACAGGCACAGAAGACACAGACAGGCACAGACAGACACAAACAGGCACAAACAGACACAGACAGACACAGACAGGCACAGACAGACAGACAGACACAGACAGGCACAGACAGACACAGACAGGCACAGACAGACACAAACAGGCACAGACAGACACAGACAGGCACAGACAGACACAGACAGGCACAGACAGACACAGACAGACACAGACAGGCACAGACAGGCACAGACAGACACAGACAGGCACAGACAGACACAGACAGACACAGACAGGCACAGACAGACACAGACAGACACAGACAGGCACAGACAGACACAGACAGACACAGACAGGCACAGACAGACACAGACAGGCACAGACAGACACGAACAGGCACAGACAGACACAGACAGGCACAGACAGACACAGACAGGCACAGACAGACACAGACAGACACAGACAGGCACAGACAGGCACAGACAGACACAGACAGGCACAGACAGACACAGACAGACACAGGCAGGCACAGACAGGCACAGACAGACACAGACAGGCACAGACAGGCACAGACAGACACAGACAGGCACAGACAGACACAGACAGGCACAGACAGACACAATGCTACAAGCCATGCAGGCAGTTTGACACCCTATGAATCCGTGAACAGCCCAGCAATTTTGCCGCATCTTGCAGGGCTCAGCAGCTCCGGCAGCCAAAAGGCCGATATTTTGCGACCACTGCGGCAGCGCAGTACGCAATCCGGGTTGTTGCATGTTGCATTATAATTGCTTTTGCGTTAACAGAATGCGATGCTTGCTTCTAACAAATCATTCTTTCTTCATGTGCGAGCGTAGTTAACGGGACGATCTTGAAAGCGCAAATTGAAGAGCCGAATTTAAGATGCTGAGCAAGTTTAGAAACCTAACTCAATGGCTGTAGGCGCTAGTGTCTAACAATTTTTTTACCGGATTGATTTAATATTCTAAGCATTTCTGCAACTCGCTACTGGCAGTAGCCTTCGGTTTGAAAGTAGTGGAAAGCTACATGCACTTTTCCGCAGCGTTGCACGCACAGCCAGCAGCCTACTGGCGACAAGTCGGTCCCGTCGGCGCCAGGTAGCCGGCAAAAGTCTCGGGCGTCGCAGCAGGCCAATCGCGGCGATGCCATCACTATGGCGACAACACCGACGACTTCGGGCCAACAGCCACAGCCGGGCAGAATACGGAGCGCCGTGACCGTGGAACGACTCGACGAAGGGCTGAAGGTGAGCGCGGAGCTTGATGGCGGTGAGCGAGGTGCTGAGTGAGTGGAGAGGATACTCCCAGGTGCTGAGTGAGTGGAGAGGATACTCCCAGGTGCTGAGTGAGTGGAGAGGATACTCCCAGGTGCTGAGTGAGTGGAGAGGATACTCCCAGGTGCTGAGTGAGTGGAGAGGATACCCCCAGGTGCTGAGTGAGTGGAGAGGATACTCCCAGGTGCTGAGTGAGTGGAGAGGATACCCCCAGGTGCTGAGTGAGTGGAGAGGATACTCCCAGGTGCTGAGTGAGTGGAGAGGATACTCCCAGGTGCTGAGTGAGTGGGTGCTGCTCCATCCAGATTGAAAATCGCATATGAATATGAATATACAGTTACTGAAATATTCTTTGCCTGTCCATCAGCCGGTCGCATCGGATCCAGCTATTCAAACTGCGACGGCGGCCGCATCTGCGGCTGTCTCGGTAGGCCACGGGTGCGAGTCGCCACAGAACGTTCTGCAGCAGCAGCAGCAGCAGCAGCAGCAGCAGCCACCGCAACCTCCGAGAAACTCCATCGAACTCTTGGAGGTCGAAGCGCAGCAGCAGCAGCAGCAGCCGCAGCCGATGGCCATAAAGCCTCATCACCGGCTGCTGGAGCAGAGCCGACCTGCCCAAAGAACGATGCACTATGGTAGGCTATTTTTGAAAATAAATTTTCCCACACTTGGTGGCCTTGCTGGTCAAGTTTCATGGGTTTAGAGGATAATCATGGGTTTTTGGTTCAGGGTAACCATTGGTGCTGGGTTCAGGGTAACCATTGGTGCTGGGTTCAGGGTAACCATTGGTGCTGGGTTCAGGGTAACCATTGGTGCTGGGTTCAGGGTAACCATTGGTGCTGGGTTCAGGGTAACCATTGGTGCTGGGTTCAGGGTAACCATTGGTGCTGGGTTCAGGGTAACCATTGGTGCTGGGTTCAGGGTAACCATTGGTGCTGGGTTCAGGGTAACCATTGGTGCTGGTTCAGGGTAACCATTGGTGCTGGGTTCAGGGTAACCATTGGTGCTGGGTTCAGGGTAACCATTGGTGCTGGGTTCAGGGTAACCATTGGTGCTGGGTTCAGGGTAACCATTGGTGCTGGGTTCAGGGTAACCATTGGTGCTGGGTTCAGGGTAACCATTGGTGCTGGGTTCAGGGTAACCATTGGTGCTGGGTTCAGGGTAACCATTGGTGCTGGGTTCAGGGTAACCATTGGTGCTGGGTTCAGGGTAACCATTGGTGCTGGGTTCAGGGTAACCATTGGTGCTGGGTTCAGGGTAACCATTGGTGCTGGGTTCAGGGTAACCATTGGTGCTGGGTTCAGGGTAACCATTGGTGCTGGGTTCAGGGTAACCATTGGTGCTGGGTTCAGGGTAACCATTGGTGCTGGGTTCAGGGTAACCATTGGTGCTGGGTTCAGGGTAACCATTGGTGCTGGGTTCAGGGTAACCATTGGTGCTGGGTTCAGGGTAACCATTGGTGCTGGGTTCAGGGTAACCATTGGTGCTGGGTTCAGGGTAACCATTGGTGCTGGGTTCAGGGTAACCATTGGTGCTGGGTTCAGGGTAACCATTGGTGCTGGGTTCAGGGTGGGGTAAGGGCAAAGCCAGGGCATGTTGCGGATGTGCATATAAACTGTATTACATCCCATGACTCGCCAATCAAACAAAACAACTCATCGAAATTCGCCACAAAGAGCCGTCCAGCCTGATGCGGATTTTCTCCTATCAGCGGCCCAACGCGGTGTCGCACAACTACCGCTTGGAGACCATCGAATACCTGCTGGCTAGCACTGCAGGTGGTACTGCGTACTTTACTAGTGCCACTACTACTACTACTACTACTACTACTACTACTACTACTACTACTACTACTACTACTACTACTACTACTACTACTACTACTACTACTACTATTGCAATACTACTACTACTACTACTACTACTACTACTAAGCCAGCTGCAATAGTAGCCACATAAGCATATCTTACTTTTATTCGCAAAGTTTTTTATTACCGACATCGAATGCAATTAGCCATTTAATAGATTTCGTTCTGCATAAAGATATTTATAGATAACGAACTGCTCCCAAAAAACAGACCCTGAAAGGTATATGTAGAAATTAGTGTTTGCTTCGTACTGTTAGAATTAAAAATAGAGGTATAAATTTCAGTGCCTCGAATAATATTTGAAACTTGAAATTCATTCCAGATTCTGAGCAGACCAGCCTGACCGATCAGCCGCTCGGTCCCGCCTCTGCGCTCAGCCGGGCGGTGTCGCTAGACGAATCGAACAGTAGAATCGGCGGCCGAAGATCAAAGGCAGCCGCGGCGACGGCGGCCTCGGCAGGCGGTGCGGCCCAGCCGGCAGCCGCTCTGCAGGGCCAGCCTGGGGTGCCGTCGCTGGCTGCGGCCGCCGCCCTCACTGAGTCAGTTGATTCGTCGAGTGAGCTGGAGACTTCTGAGTTAATTTTGATGATTGAATGGGATTGACGAAGGGAGAGGGCGGATCGGAGGATTGAAGGAGAGGGCGGATTGGAGGGTTGAGGGAGAGGGCGGATCGGAGGACTGAAGGAGAGGGTGGATTGGAGGGTTGAAGGAGAGGGCGGATCGGAGGATTGAAGGAGAGGGCGGACGGATTGGAGGGTTGAGGGAGAGGGCGGATCGGCGGATTGAAGGAGAGGGCGGATCGGAGGATTGAAGGAGAGGGTGGATTGGAGGGTTGAGGGAGAGGGCGGATCGGAGGATTGAAGGAGAGGGCGGATTGGAGGGTTGAAGGAGAGGGCGGATCGGAGGATTGAAGGAGAGGGCGGATTGGAGGGTTGAGGGAGAGGGCGGATTGGAGGGCTTAGGGAGAGGGCGGATTGGAGGGTTGAGCGAGAGGGTGGATTGGAGGGCTTAGGGAGAGAACGGATTGGGGGGTTGAGAGAGAGGGCGGATTGAGAGTTGAGGGCGGATCGAAGGGTTGAGAGAGAGGGGGGGATTTGAGAGTTAAGAGAGAGGCCTGATTGGAGGATTGAGGGAGAAGGCGGATTGGAGGGTTGAGGGAGAAGGCGGATTGGAGGGTAGAGGGAGAAGGCGGATTGGAGGGTAGAGGGAGAAGGCGGATTGGAGGGTAGAGGGAGAAGGCGGATTGGAGGGTAGAGGGAGAAGGCGGATTGGAGGGTAGAGGGAGAAGGCGGATTGGAGGGTTGAGGGAGAGGGCGGATTAAGTGCGGCTTGGTTGGAGTAGGGTGTCTGTTGTATTGGCTAAAGAGGACAGCTCAGAAGTAGACCATTTTAATTCGAATTTTCAGGTCTTGCAGGCTTCAGCAGATTCCAATTCTTTGGTTAGTAAATTCAGTAGGACACTTATTTAAACAAATGCCTCCCTGCGCCATCTGCAACTGAATAGTAGCGATCTATTCACCTTCCGTGTCAACCCACCTGAAGCTGGTTGAGCACTTACTTATGTAGCATCTTTAGAGAGTTCGTAGACTCTCATCAATGTAGTATTTTATTTTTCATAAGAGTGCAATTTAGCCCGACATTTTATACATCATGTAACCATGTAGATGGTGTTGTGATTTACATAGTACTGTGCCTTTTCAATAGTTGCTGTAGTAATAAATCTGGCTTTGCACGTGTAGATTACTGATGATGTGGGTCAGACAGTCTCTGCACTAAGAAATGAGATTCATGATGATATTGAGATGAGATTCACGGAACAGGTGATGAGATCCAAATGGGCATAGGATTTAGGAGACCGGTGGATGAGATTCAGCAGAGAGATCAATGAGATTCAGCAGAGAGATCAATGAGATTCAGCAGAGAGATCAATGAGATTCAGGGGACACATGATGAGATTCAGGGAACACATGATGAGATTCAGGGAACAGGTGATGTGATTCAGGGGACAGGTGATGTGATTCAGGGAACAGGTGATGAGATTCAGGTGACAGTTGATGTGATTCAGGGAACAGGTGATGAGATTCAGGGAACACATGATGAGATTCAGGGAACAGGTGATGAGATTCAGGGAACACATGATGAGATTCAGGGAACAGGTGATGAGATTCAGGGAACAGGTGATGAGATTCAGGTGACAGTTGATGAGATTCAGGTGACAGGTGATGAGATTCAGGGGACAGGTGATGAGATGATGAAATTCAGGCAGCTGTTTCCCACAACCCGCAGACACCCGCCTCCTGGCATCAAACCGGGTGCGCATGCGGCACCGGTTGCCGGGACACCGGGTCGGCCCTCCGACCGCCGTCACCCTCGCCACCTCGGGCCCCGGTGCCCCAGCCGAAGCGTCGGTTCCCAACAGCGTCGCTCAGACGGCCACGACAACAATGGCGACGACAAACTGGCGGAGTCTTGTCGCAGCGACACCCGGACCCAGCTCTGTTCTGTCAGCAGCCGCGGCAGCCGAGACGGTGGCAGAAGCTTCAACAAGTGGCTTCAAGACTGCTGAGTCTCCGGCCGTTCGATCAGGTGACGAGCCCGAGCCAGCCGCAGAGCAGCTGTTGCCAAACAGAGTGGAGTCGGGAAGTCCCGCGCCGCTCTTCCAGCAATCAGCGGCTCAGCAGCAGCGGGACGCTCAGCCGCTGTCGGCCCCGAAGTCGCCGCCGATGGTCCCGGCATCGTCAACGGCAGAGACCATCAAGACGACCATGGGAGTGGATGAGGTCATGACAGCGGAGGCGTCCAGCTGCTCAGAGACCGGGCCTTCGAGTCACTCGAGCCCGAAGCAGCAGCAGCATCAGCGGCGGCCAAGTCAGTGGCGACAGCCGCCAGTGGGTCAGGAGATCGCGCAGACGTTCAGCCAGCCGACTGTGGTGCTCAGCAGCGGCAACAAGCCACCTGTGCCGCAGCTCGCCTCCGGCCAGAGCAGGTGACTGATAGAAGCTGCACTGTTCACAGATAGTCTGACATTCACATTCACAGTCTCGTATGTACAGAAACAAACCCAGTTACAGATCCGACACACATATGCAGTCACGCATTCGCAGACAGTCACGCATTCACAGACAGTCATACATTCACAGACAGTCATACATTCACAGACAGTCATACATTCACAGACAGTCATACATTCACAGGCAGTCATACATTCACAGACAGTCATATATTCACAGGCAGTCATACATTCACAGGCAGTCATACATTCACAGACAGTCATACATTCACAGACAGTCATACATTCACAGGCAGTCATATATTCACAGACAGTCATACATTCACAGACAGTCATACATTCACAGACAGTCATACATTTGCAGACAGTCATATATTCACAGTCAGTCATATATTCACAGACAGTCATACATTCACAGACAGTCATACATTCACAGGCAGTCATACATTCACAGACAGTCATACATTCACAGACAGTCATACATTCACAGACAGTCATACATTTGCAGACAGTCATATATTCACAGTCAGTCATATATTCACAGTCATACATTCACAGTCAGTCATATATTCACAGACAGTCATACATTCACAGTCAGTCATATATTCACAGTCATACATTCACAGTCAGTCATATATTCACATACAGTCATACATTCACAGTCAGTCATATATTCACAGACAGTCGTACATTCACAAGACAGTAAAAAATTCACAGACAGTCATATTCGCCGCCCACAGGCCGGCCACTATCAGCCTGCAGATGCCGGCGCCCCGCCAGTCACCGGGCGCCAGTCTGTTGGTGCCGCGCTTGCCTGTGGCGGCCGAGGCGGCCCGCCGTCTGTCACAGTTCCGGGCCACCCGACGCAGCCAACATCCATGACTGGACAGGCCCTTGAAGCAATAGAATTCTAATAGACTGTATTGGTTTGATGACTTTAAAAGACTTCCTAATTAATTCGACCGTAGAGTATTAACTGGGGGAAGGTCATGAAGCAGTGTCTGTCAAGCAGCCGGGTATTGTGTGTACAAATTCACAAATAATTTATCAGAGAATAAATAGACAACAAAATCTAATATCAGATTTCTATTTCTGTACTTGTATTCTAAAAAAACAAAAGTAAATGCTGATAGTCATATATTCACAGGCAGTCATACATTCACGTCCGTTAAGTCATAATCGGGTATAAAATCAAATTGATACATACGCTCCTATATCCGGGTACTAGTACTACTATAGGCTCCCGAAATGTTCCTTTTTGAAGGTGGGCTGGGTGTCCGATCGATATTGGATTCCCCTTCCATTGGCTGTCGCCCACTCCCTGTACCCTACCTCCCCCCAGCCCAGTCCCTCTCGCCCTTCCAACAGCGCCTGTCATAGGCCTCCCGGGGAACAAAGGCTTCCTTGGCCAAAGGCCTCAGGCCCTCGTGATTTATACAAATAACTCCTTCAAAAGGCATGTTTAATCTGATACACAATAACAAAGAGTAAATTTTATTTTTCGATGCAAGCAAAACACCGGGAAACTGTTTAACAAATAAATTGTATGTTAAGCAGTTAATACCAGTTTTAACAAGAGATTCTTAAGAACTGAGAACTCAGCACTTGGCGGCTAGCCTCGCAATTGACAATCGTAGCAGAACAAAATCACCAAGGGGGTACGCGCAGTCTACTCTTGAGCTAGGTATATTTATTCTCAATATAATATATGGCGGGGTTGACACAGGCTTTAGCGGGGGTTGTAAGTGTGCATGACTTGCAATGTACGTTATAACAAATCAATATGGAGGCGGTGAGAAAAGGTGGCGTGAGGCGCGGAGGGTGGCAGGTCCACTAGGCGAAGCATGAGTATAAGTAAAAGTACAGACGTACAATCAATAAGAAACCTTCACTCTTCAATCCATACCTCCCTTCTTGGCATGAGCACATGCCAACAAAACAAAGAGCACCTCGAACAAAGATCTTAAAATTAAAACATTCAATTATTATAGTACCGCGTACTTTTCAGGAAAAAAAGTTAAATCGCTAGGATGCAATACGCTCGACAAAATGACAAAGTGAAAATAGGATCAAATAATTAGGTTAGTAAACGAATCACGGGGATGCGATAAATATTCGAACTGAATTAGCAAACGGGATTGAACAGGCTTGCTAGAGTCCATCTCACGGCATAGAAAGCTATGCGTCGGCCTGTCCTCCGGCGCCATTTCGATCTGGAGGTACATCTCGGAGATGTCACAAGCCACAGCCGCTGCATCTCTCCTGAAGCGAAGCAGAACGTCAAACAATTCTCGCTGAAGCTTCGGCCCTGGGAAGACCAGAGAGTTTAACGACTTTTCGTTCCCGCCCGCCGAGGCATCGAAGACGATTCGAACCTTTGTCGTCAGCTTGTCGAATCGAATAATCCGAAAATGCGGCAGAAAACACCTGGCTGTGAACCCCTCTACTGCAACGTGCCGAATGTAGCCTTGTTGCTCTAGGCATGCTTGGTATTGCTTTGCCACCTCCAGATCCTTCTTCAACCGGGTCTCCGTGTTACAAAGCTGTATGATCGCCATCCCATCTCAAGCGAACTTTCGCCTCTGGCTTCCACGGAATTCCCATCTGGTATCGGCCGTTTGTTAGCTTTAATGAAGACTTGGCTTGCTCGACTGCAGCTTGCTCATCCGCTGTCCAATTTTGATCTTGAGCTGGCCGGATTTCTTCGACCTCCCAGAACTTGCGCAGCACTGGTGACAGCATCTCCTCGCTGGTGACACAGAAAAAGGTGCTGAACAAGTTTGTCTGATGCTGAATCTGTTCTACTGGACCCACACCTGTCCATCCAAGGGGAGTCAAACGTGCCTGTGGCTCCCCAGGGCCACCGCGAACTTCTCGGTAGGACACATGTAACTCCGCATGATGCACTCCTATCAGCAGGGCTATGAGATGCGGTGCATGGAGCTGAGGAAATGGAATACGCTCCAGATGTTTCCAATCCACTGCTGTCGTCTGCCAATCCGTGGCCTTCAGCTTCCGGTGACGCTGTCTGTCGTGAATGCCGTGATCGGACGACTCAGACTTCCATCTACACTTTCGAGCGTCATCGTAACCGGAGCTGTCAAGAATGTATCTGTCTGTCCGTTCAAAACGTTCACTTTCACTCGCTCCACATTGCCCTCCAGTCCCAGAGCTTCAGCAATCTCCGCATTCACATACGTCCCTGTACTCGCGTCGTCCAACAGTGCGTTCACCTTCACTACACGGCCGCCTGCCTTGAGAACTACTGGAACTGTTCGCAGCGACGTTGCACTTCCACTTCCTGCCATCATAGTTACGGCGGCTCCTTTGCGACCCGACTCAGCGCTCTTTTTGCCTCCTTCGGCCGGAGAATTCTTCTTCGACTCAGTTTTTGCAGCCTCGTCAGAATGCAGCAAGCGGTGGTGAAACTTGTTGCATTCACCGATTCCACATCGGCGTCCATGACGGCATATCCGAGCAGCATGACCGCGAGCTAAGCAGCAAAAGCATGATTTCGAATCTTGCGCAGCCTTCCACCGATTTTCAATTGACAGCTGTCTAAATGTTGGACACTTCCACAGCTCATGTTGATCTTGACACAGCATACAAGATTTTGACGGAGACGCTTGTTGATGATCTGCAAGAAACGTTTTGGACCGCGTCTCCTTCTTAACCTTCTCTTCACTCGTCACACCGTGCGCAATCTCCATGGCTTCTGTCTGGAAAGCGGCCTCCATCAGCATCCACTCGAGTAACATCTTTACGCTCTCTTGCCTATGTCCTTCGAATAGCCAACGCCGGTAACGCGCCACCATCTGCTCAGGGAGCTTCTTCTGCAACTTTGCGTACAACAACCTGTCAGTCAATTCTGAGACCTTACCAGACTCTTTGAGATTTACAACTGCGACATCTAACAGATTAGAGAATTGCTTAAGCTCTTTTGCATTGGTGGAGCGGATGGGTGGAAAGTTATCGAGCTCTTCAAGATACAGAGCGATACGTCGGCGGCTGCCCCCGAATTCGCGTTCCAATCTGTCTTTGGCAGCCTCGTAAGCAGCGGCAGAGTGACCCAGATGTTCGACTAATTTCAAAGCCGGCCCTTGAAGATATTGACGGAGTTGAAGCAATTTGAACTCCGGCGTGGCAGGAGCTCTATCAATACAAGCAGTAAAGGCGGCTTTCCAAGATTCGTACTGCTGCTTTTCGCCGCCGAACTTTGGGATCTCTGCACGCCGAAGCATCTTCCAAAGATCCTTTGCTAACTCGGCTTCACCGCTGCTAGTCTGAGAATGGCCCGCCTCACTTACAGAGTCATCAATACTACTGGCACTCACAACCGGCATTGCCGTAGCCGCAATCGCCGCCGTCGTCGCCGTCGTTGCAGTCGTCGCAGTCGTCGCAGTCGCGGCAGTCGCCGCAGTGGCCGCAGTCGCCGCAGTGGCCGCAGTCGTGGCAGTCGCCGCAGTCGCCGCAATCGCCGCAATCGCGGCAGTCGCCGCAGGCGCAGCAGTCACGGCAGTCTGATGAGCAGTGATGAACTGAGTGACACATTTCATAGTGTCTTGAAACTGCTGCTCCACTTGATCCAGCTCGTCCAGAAGTTTGTCTCGAGCTTCTTCTGTGGCTTCTTGCTGAAGGAGCTCATCATAGAATTCGTCAAGCAGCTTCACGCACTCTTCGTGTGCTGCAGTGGCTGCATCGCACGCTTGCTGGATCGCTTCATGATCGGTGTCGCTCTGTAGCAACAGTACCAGACGGTTTCGACTCCTAGTTGCTGCAGACTTCGTTCTTGCCTTCACTCGTCGAAACTGTTCGATGCGAAGCCGCTCCTCAGTGCTGATCTCTTTTTCTTCTTCATCTTCTGAGCAGCCAGTCTGCTGCTGATTCGATTCGTGGCTGGCCATTTACCTGAACCACGCTCTGCTACCAAAATGTTAACAAGAGATTCTTAAGAACTGAGAACTCAGCACTTGGCGGCTCGCCTCGCAATTGACAATCGTAGCAGAGCAAAATCACCAAGGGGGTACGCGCAGTCTACTCTTGAGCTAGGTATATTTATTCTCAATATAATATATGGCGGGGTTGACACAGGCTTTAGCGGGGGGTTGTAAGTGTGCATGACTTGCAATGTACGTTATAACAAATCAATATGGAGGCGGTGAGAAAAGGTGGCGTGAGGCGCGGAGGGTGGCAGGTCCACTAGGCGAAGCATGAGTATAAGTAAAAGTACAGACGTACAATCAATAAGAAACCTTCACTCTTCAATCCAACCAGGCCTACACAGTAACGTCACTCGGTCTGAACAATTACATTGCAATAATAGCATTGAATGAAGAAAACTATTTTTAACTGGCGTGAAGCAATGACTGAATTGTCATTGCTATGCACTTTTGGTGACAATAGCACGCGCGTGGGATGCGTGATAATGTCATTTTGGACATTAACACGCAACGGTAATTTAAACAATAACAAAGGGTAAATTTTATTTTTTTATGTTAGAAAAACATCAAAAACTGTTCAACAAAGAAACCGTATGTTAATCAGTTAATACCAGGCCTATATAGTAACGTCACTCAAAAAGAATATCGATCGGATTGCGACTGCCGCCAATTACTGGTCACTTTCATCTTCTTTGACGGAGCAGCCTGCACACGTAGTGTGCCGTCGGTCTGGACAGGCTCTTGATAAACATCCGCACATTCCTCCAACGTAGCCTCGCTTATTGTGATTGGATTTTGGACGAGCTAGCTTATCAATCTCATTGACATTAGTTTCGGAAACTGTATGATCCAGCGCCTGATCCACAGCCTGAGATGCCCTATACAAACTGTGATCAAGACGCCTCGATAAGTAGCGCTTAACAGTTCGCTCACACTTTTGCCCAGTGATGAGCATGATCTCCTGGATAGTCTGGCCACAGGGATCCAGGTCGAACACTCTAGTTACTCTGCAGTTTAAGAAAAGTTGGCAACTGATTAATCTAGATGCAAATGTGTTCACAGAGAAACATTATAAATATGGTGGGCAAAAGCACAGGTCAAACTACCTACCGTATGCAGCGGTTGGTGTACACCCTACTAAGGCCTGATTTCTCACTGACGTTCTTCATAAACTCTTGAAGATAGCGAAAGCCTCTAGCAGTTTTCTCGGAGAATATATAGCAGTAGTAGGAGTTAGCAGAACACGGCCGCAGGAAATTCCGTGGAAATTCCGTCACTGGTTTACGTACTGGAGAGATGGCTCCTAGAGCCCTGATCGCCTAAAACTTACAAGCCTTCGCTGAGTACCAGGTATGGGGGAAGGATGAGCATTGCAACTACATGTATAGGATTTCATGTAAGCATAAAGCAGCGGTAGGAGCAGAAAACGAGAAGCGCGTATGAATAAAATAAATAGTGGTGCTGCGCGTATACTGTGCATGTATATGGCTGTGTCTGACTTTTGAGATGGTATAGAAATGCAACTGTTTTTTAATCATTTATGCATAGTAGAAGATACTAAAATTATAATAGGCTCGTATGCTTTTAAAAATTTGCCAATTCGCAGGTTTTTGTTTGCTTACTCTTTCGGCCTGGAGCTTCTTTTTTGCAAAGTATGGCTGCGCCTTCTTCAGAGATCAATTAAGTTGTAAACTGATTTAAGGTAGCCTTGGATTTTCGCCCCCTCCAGATAACGCATTGCAGCGAAGTGATATCGGGGTTGTCTGGCTGGCTCGATAGGGGCAATAAAGTTTTGGACCATTACTGTTAAAGATTATATTCCAAGTTGTTTTCGTCATAAAGCAACGGTTTGTATTATGCTTGAAGTGAAACGAAGGCGCCGTTAGCAAGAGGATGGGAGAAATCAGCCGACACGCGCGTGATGCGTGAACAAGCATCCAGCCTTGGCAGCAACTCCCCAGATGCACAAGATCTGCATGCCTAAAAATAGTCCTGATGATCGGCGAGCAAGAAGCCCAGCCATGCGACCCTCGCGTGATGCATGCACAACCTCTGACCGACACTGCCTATTGGGCCTCGAAATCCCACTCTCTCTCCCTACTGCTCCTATTCCTCGTTGCTCGCGTACAGTGTGCTAGCTTATAAAATATACTGATTGAAGAGGAAAGATCCTCGCCTGAAGTTTGAGAATGTGACTCTAGAGATCACACAGAGAAAGTTACCATCGAGGTCCATTGTTCGTTGTCTTCCTGAACTGTTGGCAGAAGGAAACGATTATAATATGGGAAAAACCAATATAATTTTTCGTTTCAATTGGTTCCCTGACCGCGTGAGTCACCGCTAGACAGAAGTCTCAGATACCATGCAGTTATCGCTCTGCTGCATGTCTTCAACAGCCATCCAAATGAATCGAGAACTGAGACTTTCCTGCCTTCAGTAAAGGAAGACTTCGAACTAAACAAGACCAATGGACGAAGATCAAGAAGCGACGCAGTTTACCCTTCCAAGAAGAAACTTTCGTTGAGAGATCTACACAATCAATTTGGTCAAGACGGTATTTTTCCGACGTCATATTTAACTGCAATGTACCTTCAGCCAGCATCCCGATCTGACTGTCTACCAGACGCTGTTTCAATTTGTCGAGTCTCCGTGTCCAGTCCTATTTGCGTCACTGTTTAGGGCATCGAAAAGCCCATTCAATTTGTCGAGTTTCCGAGTTCACGTCAATCCCCCTCTCAGATCTGATTAAATAGTCAAGAGGATGTGCTGGTACAATTCATCCACTGTTGTCACAAGTTCACTTTGCCCCTTGACCAAGTTTCGTGTTTCAACAAAATCAACTCAACTGCAAGTTATCAAGTGGGACTGCGTATCGCAAGCAAATGCACAACTGTACGCCATGTCATCATTGCTCCAAGCTTATTTTCAACAGAGCTCGGAGGGCCTCGCTTCCCTGAAAAAAGAGCGACTGAAGTGAAACGAAGGCGCCGTTAGCAAGAGGATGGGAGAAATCAGCCGACACGCGCGTGATGCGTGAACAAGCATCCAGCCTTGGCAGCAACTCCCCAGATGCACAAGATCTGCATGCCTAAAAATAGTCCTGATGATCGGCGAGCAAGAAGCCCAGCCATGCGACCCTCGCGTGATGCATGCACAACCTCTGACCGACACTGCCTATTGGGCCTCGAAATCCCACTCTCTCTCCCTACTGCTCCTATTCCTCGTTGCTCGCGTACAGTGTGCTAGCTTATAAAATATACTGATTGAAGAGGAAAGATCCTCGCCTGAAGTTTGAGAATGTGACTCTAGAGATCACACAGAGAAAGTTACCATCGAGGTCCATTGTTCGTTGTCTTCCTGAACTGTTGGCAGAAGGAAACGATTATAATATGGGAAAAACCAATATAATTTTTCGTTTCATGCTTGCGTCGGCATAACGTTTTGAAAAAGGATGAAATGGGCCCTTTCGTTTTTATAAGATAATTTAAACTTGAGGCCGAGGGTATATGGAGTCTACATTGGCTGCTTGAATTTACTTGTGAATAAAAGACCATTATAAACGTATAACGCTATGCATTGAACTGGATCCTATTCAAGATCTGGTGGCCCGTTACTGCTGATAGTAAATTTGAAAAGAATATAAATAGAGAGGAGCAGCAGCTGAAGATCAAGTAGCGATTATTAGTGAATAATTTCAAATTAGAATGTCGTCCGATTGGCAACACGAGGTGTGCATGACTTGTAAAAAATGCAAACAAGGTGGACTCCGACCGGATCGACATAAAAACTGCACGAACGTGACGAAGTGGAGTGTCTGCTGGCAGTGCTCAAAGGTTTCTCTATATGAAGCGAAGAAGAGCGCTAAGCAATGTAAGGCTCATCGGGGTCACCAATTGCTGCCTGGGACTAAAGACACAGCGCGATCTTTTCGACGAATGGTAATGGGAGCGGCGAGGCGACACATGGAGCATCAAACGGCGGAAGTGGCAGCAGCCAAGCAGCGATCGAGCGTGCTCAGTCAAGTAATTAATGGTGTAATTCAAGCTCGAAACGACAGCCTAAGTTCCAGCGATGAGTTCGTAGACGTAAATACTAGAGAACCCTCGATACTTCCTCAGCCAAACAATGGAATGGAAACTGGGACAGCTGACGCAGTGCAAGCCATTGCACCTATTAGATGTGCTCCATCCATAAGAGGCAAGCAAATGGTTCAAATCGATAGTTCGATGATTGAAGAAGAAGGCGACGAGATGGAGGAGGACATCGAACTTGACGGCTTTGCTTCTGCTGCTGCTGGTGTCCCGGTTGGCGCCGACTCTGCTGCTGCTGCAGCTGCTGGTGTCCCGGTTGGCGCCGACTCTGCTGCTGCTGCTGGTGTCCCGGTTGGCGCCGACTCTGCTGCTGCTGCTGCTGCTGGTGTCCCGGTTGGCGCCGACTCTGCTGCTGCTGCTGGTGTCCCGGTTGGCGCCGACTCTGCTGCTGCTGCTGGTGTCCCGGTTGGCGCCGACTCTGCTGCTGCTGCTGGTGTCCCGGTTGGCGCCGACTCTGCTGCTGCTGCTGGTGTCCCGGTTGGCGCCGACTCTGCTGCTGCTGCTGGTGTCCCGGTTGGCGCCGACTCTGCTGCTGCTGCTGGTGTCCCGGTTGGCGCCGACTCTGCTGCTGCTGCTGCTGCTGGTGTCCCGGTTGGCGCCGACTCTGCTGCTGCTGCTGGTGCCCCGGTTGGCGCCGACTCTGCTGCTGCTGCTGGTGCCCCGGTTAGCACTGACTCTGCTGCTTCAAACAAAATTCCAGCCGCAGTCACTGATGCAGCTGTTACTGTTGCAAATGGTCATGATGAGCTCAATGAGCTGCTAGCGTCCATCGACCTGCCAACGACGACGATGACGCCGGCAAATGTTGCTGATATTAATGAAAATGCTGGTGCTAACTATTTTACTTTAAATCTGCTATTGCCGCACGTGAGTGGAGTGGCTATGTTGTGCAAGTTGACGGCAATAAAATCACTCTTATCCCGATGTAATTTCCTATTTTATTTTCTCTGTACTCACACAAATTCGTTTTTATTTGGGTTGGTGTGGAGTGTGGACGTTGGTTACAATATATTAGAACCGTGGGTTGGTAAAGCATCCATGAGGATATTGGAGTAGAAAAAGAAATACTTGTGTGTGTGCACTATCCAAATATTAATATTCAAACGAAACCCATATCAGCTTCTGTTTTGCTCGTAATGGTTTTCAGGACTACTTCAAATGCTAGGGTGTGTTGCTATAGGGGATATAGGTTGATTAAATGGTTTTTATGATGTACTTTTCACCTAATATAATTGCTTAATAAACTTATCTAATGTTTCGAACTCTTGGTCAGTGTTCTTCAAACTTATGCATGCATGCTGCAGTTTCAAATGGAGCTCGCTGCTGTTAATTGTCAGGTAATAAACATTGCATGCCCTACTGAATCAAAATAAACTTGCTAGTAAATTAGCTACAGTGAAAGTGAGTTTTCAAAGTTTTTGCTTTACTTCTTTATAAAAAATGGATCTAGATAAGTACGCTCATAGATAAACAGATTCTGTGTGATTTGATTCGCAAATTAAAAAAATCAGTGGATTTTTTTTGAATAATAATTTAAAGTGGCATGTCTGTTAGACAACTGTCTGTTAGACAACTGTATAACGCTTTAAATTGCAAGCTCTTAGCGCGAATAAGTAAACTTAATCATTAAATTTGCATATTTAAATGAAAAATTAAAAATTAATTAAAAATTAAAAATTAAAGTAACTAGGAGTACCTTCAGCATGCTCACTGTTAATCAAAATAGTTCGCATTATAATCATAAACTACATGATGAGGGATGTGCCAAAGCTAAACCTTTCTTAAGTCTTTTTCATCCACCCAGCCTGTCGAATCGTAGCCGGCCCACTTGACAAGATAGATTGACAACACTTTCTCAATCACGTATAGTCGCTGTGAGTCCGGCACCGCCTGCAGCTCGTGCTCGTGAAAGAGGCCTTGAATCTCTTCTCCCTTCATGTCTCGGATCTTGTACATGTAAGGATAATGTTTCGGAGCTTTTGCAACTACAGTGTACACTTCCTCACTCCAGTTTGCTTTGTACCCTTTTTTCAATAGCCGGGGCGCGTTAGAAATTCTTACAGTTTGATTTTCACTGAACTTTGGTTTCCTGACTTTATCCAAAGTTTCTATTGCCTTGCCATCATACAGGTTCATCCACACTTCCGACTCATTTTGCTTGCAAACATTTCTTGGCGCCATTCTGATGCTTCTGTGAAAAGTAGCATTGTACGACTTCACTAACTTTGGTAGCACATCTACCCAGTGCAGAGTGCTGTTGTGAGTGAAGTATCGCCACATTTTATTCTTCAAAGTTCGGTTCCATCTTTCTACAATCGCTGCTTTCTGCTCGCTGTTTGTTTTAAACGCTAAAATGCCATTCTCTATGCAGCTCTGTCGAAAGCTTGAGTTGACAAATTCTTTCCCCTGATCTGAGCGAACTGTTCGCGGCCTGCGCTTCGTGCTCTTCAAAATTGCCTCGAAAGCAGACCGCACTTCTGCTGATTTATTCTTTAGTGGCTTGGCCCAAGCAAACTTTGACAGCACATCGATGCATGTGAGGATATACTTGTATCCGTGATTGTACTTTGCGAACGGAATCATTTCTACCAGATCCAGTTTCCACTGATCATCCATAGCTCGAACTACAATTGGTGCTCGGGGATAGTTTCTTCTTGATGGTTTGTGTAAAGTGTAAACTGCCTGTTCGTTAAGCCAATTCTTAACAGATTTTTCTCCCACTTTGATACCTTGTTTTCGAGCCTCATTCAGAAGTTTGTTGCAACCAGAAAAACAGGCAGGCTGCTCGGGATTAAAGAATATCTTTTCCATTTGCTAAAAAATCAACTGAGACAGCTTTCTTTCTTAAATGCTTAAGGGCCTGCGACGAATAAAGTTTGAAAGAACAACAGTGTATTTTACATGCAGTAACATATATACGCTAAAGCAAGCATTCAGCGGAGCACAACACAGTGAGCATTTACTTCAGTGATTCGATTCAGAACAGTTACAGACAAAAGAAAGGAAACTGAGTAAAGTTTAAATGAAATCAAGTTGTTAGTCAAATTGTTGAAAATGAAGTCACGCGAACTTCTGAATAAATTTTGATTTTTTACCACAATTTTTTTCTCGATTATTATAATTTTTATATGCGCATGGTAATCAAAGAAATACAAAATGCGAACGATCGCTGTCATTTAAAAACAAGTTCACTCATCATCTTCGTCCGAGTTCGGCAGCTCGTCGCGGGGCATCCACCTCGGCCTCTTGACCGCATCCTGCCTGCGCAGAGCCCACGGTTGCTTGCTCTTTCTGCTGTTGTTCACCGCAGCCGCATGAGCCCGGAATTGATACCATACCGGATCTTCTTGCAAGTTTGTGTCCTCTGACGGGATGTAGTAACGAACGTCAGGTCTGTTGGTGAGCGGGCCTCTTCTTCACCCTCATTCGGCTCAATCTTGACGGGAAGCTTCACGGTGACCTCTTCATCATTGTCAGATGAACTCAGCTCATAGTTCATTCGCATGCTTTGAGAGGGCTCTGCCAGCTGTTTGTCGATCCAGCCAGAAGCGTGTCACAGTTTTTGCCACAGAGGCACTGTTTTGCGTCTCAGAAACTCTTCGCAACAGTCCTCGGGCAGTCGCTTCAACCAAATTGTTCCTTGTCTAACCTCAATAAACTTGTCAAAGCCCAATTTCACAACATTGGTTTCACCGCTTAGAGCAGCCTTCACGAGCGAGCGCTTTACCTCCTTCAGTTTCGCCCACTGATGCGTATTCAGATTGAAGCCGGGAACTCCAGGCTTGAGGCTGGCGCTGCTGCCATGCCGAAAAAACTTCCTTATGGCGATGAATTTTTGCCCTTCAAATTCCTGCACCTGTACCTTGTAGCCTTCGCCGATGTCCATGATTCACGTGAAGTCTTCAGAGATAAAAAAGTGAAGTATGATCTTAAAAATGCTTTTCAAAGCTAGCCCTTTTATATCCTCATGGCGGAGTGGGGTGGGTGAATGCTAGGAAAGGGTTGGCCAGTATACATTAGTCTCCCCCACTCCAGATGCACAGCACTTCACACTGCAGGCACAGTGCTAGGCTGATTTCAATTCAAGCAAGCATATTACAAACATAAAACAGCAGCGGCTCCACCCAATTTCAGTGGCTTTCCCTGCGACAGAGTGCACCAACGCATTTACATAGGCGCTGTGTTCACACACTAGACAGCGATAGTTCGCATTTTTTGCAAAAAAGAAGCTCCAGGCCGAAAGAGTAAGCAAACAAAAACCTGCGAATTGGCAAATTTTTAAAAGCATACGAGCCTATTATAATTTTAGTATCTTCTACTATGCATAAATGATTAAAAAACAGTTGCATTTCTATACCATCTCAAAAGTCAGACACAGCCATATACATGCACAGTATACGCGCAGCACCACTATTTATTTTATTCATACGCGCTTCTCGTTTTCTGCTCCTACCGCTGCTTTATGCTTGAAATCCTATACATGTAGTTGCAATGCTCATCCTTCCCCCATACCTGGTACTCAGCGAAGGCTTGTAAGTTTTAGGCGATCAGGGCTCTAGGAGCCATCTCTCCAGTACGTAAACCAGTGACGGAATTTCCACGGAATTTCCTGCGGCCGTGTTCTGCTAACTCCTACTACTTATAGCGATTCGCTGCATCTCGACTGTCTAATGACCTTGGGCATGATCGAATGACGTGCAAATCAAGTCGAACTCGCCGGATGTTACTCCTGAAATCTCACCATTCGGCATAGCTCCGTAGTTAAATAGAGGCAGAACTTCTGCCACTGTAGTTGGCTCTGCGTCAGCCATGGCGATTTCGTTTGCGTAAATGAAAGATGCAAGCAATCAAATCTGCTGTCTTTCTACTCAGCTCTCTTATCCCTTCTGTCTCCCTTTTTATGGGGTCAAAAAACTACAGTGCTTATTAATGTCGATGTGGGCCATAGACTAAAATTTATTTAAATTTTATTGTAAAAAGTGGGAGCTTTGCCCCCACATCCCCATTATCACTCTCCCCACCTCGACTCCTTCCGGCATCAACTAATGCCATAGACGAAAGCGCATAGCAATGTTTCTACTGCACTATTTTTGAGTGTTAATGTCATTACCACGCTCGCGCTAAGGGGTGTGGGGGTGGGGCGGCGAGCCCCCACTAGCCTTACTAATGCCAGGGGTGTGGGGCGCGGCGAGCTAATAACATTAACACTCAAAAATAGTATAAGAATATATCATTGAGGACCAAAATATCGCAAAATTTCATCCAATAAATTGGAAGAACCTGCGGGTGGAATCTGTCGGCGGAGTGACGAATGAAGAGCTTTTGGACTTCTTGAACTTTAGATACGTAAAATACTTCCGATTTTCCGATTTTTCTGAAACTTTTAGAGGGTGTCCAAAATGATAATTAAGAAAAAACTACAAAAAATACCCTCAGAGGTAACTCGAGCTCGATTTGTTAATCTATGTTATTAGTGATAATTTGATACAAACAGTTTCGGAGAATTGTTGCGTTTGAAAAAGAACTTTTTTAGAATATTAACTTTTAATCGTATATACGAGCCCGTATATTTGATGAAAAATTTGATGAATTTATTCTTGAGCAACATCCAGAGGATTTGAAACAAACGGAGTGTCTATTCTAAGTTTCATTTACTCAATTTGTTATAGTGCAGCGACAGTGCCACTTCAGTTTAGTGGTTTTAATAATGCTGACTCACGGTTCGGCACCACCCTCACCTACCGCTTTTTAATTCGTTGTCGTTCTCTCATCGTTGCGACTACTAGCCGTACATTCTGCCAGAAGCTCCATCTTCAGCATCCTGCACGCTGGACACCCGGGTATCGTCTAGATGGACCTTAAAGCCAAAGACTACTTCTACTGGCCAGGAATGCGCAACTGCATCGAGCGGACTGTTAGCCAGTGCGAGGCCTGTCAGCGGAACATGAAGGCGCAGTCGGAGACTCTGATGACCATTGATATGCCTGAGTTCCCGTTTCAAGTTTGCTCTACCGACCTGTTCGAGTACTGCGGTGCAACCTATCTGGTGTACGTGGACGCCTACAGCCACTGGATGAGCGTCACCCGACTGCGCTCGACGACCAGCAACGCCGTGGTGCAGGTGCTCCAAGACCATTTCCAGAACTTTGGTGTGCCTGAGAAGCTCATCAGTGATAACGGTCCGCAGTTCTCGGCCGGGGAATTCCGCCAGTTCATCAAAAGATTTCAAGTGGAGCACCGCACGTCGAGTCCAACCTACCCGCAGTCGAACGGCAGAGCAGAGCGATATGTGCAGACAGCCAAGAATATGATGAAGAAGTGTCAGGAGACTGGTCAGAGCCTGGCCATGGCCCTTCTGCACTATCGTAACAAACACGCCAGTCGGTAGCGGCTTTCCAAGTCCCGCAGAGATGGCGTTCGGCCGCAAACTCCGGTGCGATTTTCCTACAGCGGTGCAGGATCTACAGCCTCGGGAGACCCCCGTGCACGCCAGCATTGAAGCCTTTGAGAAGCAACGGACCCAAGCAGCTCAACTCTACAATCGCGGTGTCCGCGCACTGCAACGCTTGAAGGTCGGCGAACCGGTCTGGCTTCAATGCGTTCGTCGAGATTGGGCGGCTGCCGAGGTAGACAACGAAGTTGACGGCAGCCCAAGGTCCTACTGGCTTCGCACCGAGTCGGGACAGCTACTCGGCTACAGCTATCGGCGGTTCATCCGGCCTCGTCAGATTGGCGTTCCGTTCTATGAGAGCTACCCGGAGGCCGGCGAGGATGGCGAGATAGAAGCGGATGTGCAGCCGGCACCTGTGCAGCCGGCACCTGTGCAGCCTGACCAGTCGGAGTGCTCCGGTTCGGAACAGCCTGGATTCCGAACCAGGCGAGGTCGACTGGTACAACAGCCAAAGCGATACCAGGCCTCGTGGTGAACCAACCCAGTGAACTGATAATTGATTGCGATTGACTGTATTGACTGTAATGGCGTATTGGCCGTTATACTATAATTGCGAGAAACTTTATCGTTAGTATAATCCTTGTTTTATTCCTGCTTTGCGACAAATATTTAAATGTTATCTCGAGCGACTTTGCAATGCAAGAACAAATATTTTATTTTAATGTTCCGTTAATTTTACTCTTCGAACTCGTAGGATTATCGTTAACTAATGTTGGGAGGTTTTGTGTGTGGCTTGTGTGCACTAATATTTACTCTCGCAATTTCGTGTACATCTATGTACACTGGCTCCCACCCCTTCTATGTACAGTGAAGTTCTCAACAATATATATCGGTGTTTACCCAGTGTCTGAGTCTAAGAGTTTTCTCGCTCGCTCGCAAACATGACTTGGCATTTATCATAACATGCACCACTCCGGTGGAAGCGCCTGTAGGACCTGTAGATGTTGGTAGGCCTGCTAGGAATCGTAGGCAGCCTGATAGGCTAATCGTTAATCCTAGGGCCAAAACGTATGTTAGCAGAATCGCCCGCATCCGTGCACAAAATAAAACGCATTACAACTTAGCGATGTCTCGCCTTCCTAACAAGCGCACTGAGCGCTCGCCGCCGACAGAGGACGAAAACCGATCGGCCAATCGTCGGGTTCGATACGTGGCCACCTCTGTCCCAAACCTGCCGGCCCAAGCGATCGGCGCCGCGGCTGGGCAATATGAACCATTTGGAGGTTCTCCGGATGCGCCTCGGGTGCCGGTCCGCCTAAGACTAGGGTATCACCCGATCGCACGGCCGACGTTGCCGCCGCCAGGACATCGCTCTCCGCCGCCCGAGCGTCGACCGCTGATGGAAATTCTGCGTCTTGACTTAGCTGCAGGGTGGTCCGTAGACACAGCGGGGAGGCGAGGGTCGCCCATTCCGCTAGCCCCTGAAGGCCCGCAGACAGGCAGAGGCGTGGGGCCGGTCAGGGTGGTCCGCCGGTCCGTCCTGCAGCGTGATCTTCCGTTGGGAAGAAACTGGCTCGTCTAGTCGCCCGAAGGAACTGGATGAGCCGTGGGATGCTGTCGGGCTGGCAGACCTCGTCAATGGACGGGTTCGGCCCGAGGTAGCGTAGCCGGTCTCTGTTAAAGAAAGGGCAGTGACAAACAAAGTGCTGAGCATCTTCATTGTCGTACTTGCAAAAGGGGCAAAGTTCGCTCTCGAGGTCACCTCGGAGGAAGCAGTGCCTGGCGAGGTAGCCATGGCCAGTAAGGGTCATGACAAGGGCTCGAATATCCTTCCGATTCAGGTTCAGAAGGATGTTTCTGAGCCTGCGAGACGGGCAGGGAACCGCGGCACGAGATTGCCGGCAGTTTTGAGTGCCCGCCCATCTGTCCCTGTGGAGGGAGTCAGCCCAGTCGTCGATCTGACGATTGATGACTGTCAAGGGCATAGGGACCAGGGTGGCAGGGCCGAAGAAAGAGCCAGAGCCGCCCCTCTTGGCGAGGGTGTCTGCCAGCTCGTTCCCCGGAAAGCCTGCGTGCCCCGGGATCCACTTCAGCCTGACAGTATTGCTACTGGCCAGGAGGTTGAGCTGCCGGGCGCAGTCGGCGACTGTCTGGGAGTTCGTTGTGGTGTGGCAAAGGGTCTGTAAGGCCGCTTGGCTGTCGGAGTGGATGACAATAGTCTTTCCTCTCGCACCCTTGGCATTCAGCTCTGCAGCGCAAGAGCTGATGGCAAGGACTTCGTTCTGGAAGACTGTGGAGAGTCTACCAGTGTGCTGCGCATGCGTGGCAATTACGCGGCCGTCGATGATGATGCAGACCCCAAAGCCGGCGCGACCGTCTTTGATGGATCCGTCCGTGTAGCAATGGATCTCCTGGAATTTCCAGTGGTCATTTGCAGCATCCCTAGAGGGGATGGTGACTTTGTAGCGCTGAAAGAGGTTGAGAGTGCGGGGTTCGCCGTCAGATAGGACGTGGAGCCCGCCGCTGTCTCTCAAGTTCTTGAGGCATAGGTCGGCGTGGGGCAGAAGCTTGCGCTTCGCCATGGCCCTATGGGGCTGGATTCGAATGCCAGCGTCAGCTAGACGGCGGGCAGTCTTAGCCGCTTCCCTGCGGACAAAGATGTCCAGCGGAGGAATGTTGAGGAAGGCGTTGAGGCCATCGTAAGGAGCAGACGGAGGGGCGCTCATGATCATGCGACATGCGCGCCCTTGCGCTCTCCTGAGAGCCTCTAGACAGGTCTTTACCTGCAGGGCGCTAGCCCAGATCAGGCCGCCATACGAGATAGCGGGCCTAACCATTGCAGTGTAGATCCACCAGAAGCGCTTGGGGGTAAGTCCCTAGGTGGTGCCGACAGCCCTGCGCAGTTGCGCGAGGACTGCGAGGGCCTTCTTGGCTTTTGCTTGAACGTGGGGTGACCAGTTCAGCCTGTGGTCCAGGGTAATACCTAGTCTGCTTGCAGAAGGGGATTTCCCTTCCGTAAAGCGTGAGCGGCCGAATCTGCCACTTGGTCCTGCTGGTGAACATGATCGCTGCGGTCTTAGTCTTAGAGAGCCTTAAACCACAGCGGTCCGCCCATTGCTCAGCGGCGTAGATGAATTTCTGAAGAAGGTTCCTGAGGGTATCAGGGGACGGACCAGATGACACCGCGGTGACATCGTCCGCATATCCAACTTTCAGAATGGGGTCAGGCCGAACATCCCGGAGGAGCTCATCGATGACCATATTCCAGAAAACTGGAGACAGCACCCCACCTTGCAGGCTACCTTTGCAGACGGGGACCGTCCTCTGGTAGCCCAGCAGACTGGCGGTGGCCGTGCGATGGCTGATCATGTACATGATCCATCTGGTGAGATGTGAGTGCGTTTGCCTCTCACGAAAAGCTCTTCGGAACGCGTCAAAGAGGACGCTATCGAAGGCGCCAATGATATCCAGGAAGATCCCCAGAGCAAAGCCACTACCAAGCACGGCCTTCTCGAGTTTATCGACCAGGACGTGCAGCGCGCTTTCAGTGGAGCGACCCGCCCGAAAAGCGTGCTGGTTCTCGCTGAGAGGTTTGTTCTTCAGCTCAACAGAGTCAAGATGGAAATTCTGCGTCAGGAGCCGAGATGGGGCCAGAGGCACAACCGGCCCCCCGGTGCCCCCTGCGGGGATCGAGTCAACCCCACGGGCGAGGGAGACTCCGCCCCACTTCGACTCCTGCGCACCGCTCCGACGCCGAGCTCCGCTGCCGGCATGATGCCTCCTAGCGAAGCGATCGGGCTGACTCTGGCCCAAGTCCGCTGGCAATTGGCTGCGCAGGGTGCCACTGCGACTCACGCTCCGCAAGCATCAGCTCCTAGTCCTCCAGCTCCGAAAGCCATGGTCGTCGACCCGACTCCACCGGTGCCGGGACCAAGGGAGCCGACGCAAAAGGCCGAAGCTATGACTCCACCCTGGCCTACGGTTTGCCGCGTGGTCGGGCCAGACTTACGTCTGGAACCGGCCTCGCCGCCTAACAGCAGCAGCACGCCACTGTCCCGGAGGACGCCCGGCCGGAGAGGAGGATGCCGGTCATGCAGCGGCTCAGACCTCCGACCATGAGTTGACCGAGGACAGCTTTCCCACCTACTCGTGGAGCCAGCTCGCTGATGAACTGCGAGCTGCTTGTCCAGCGGCGCTTCCCAACTCGCCGCAGCCAGCTTTCACGGAGGACGCCGCCATCCAGTTTGTCAGCACGGGAGCATCCGGGCTGGACGTCGCCGGTATAGTCGGCTCAGGAGCATCCGGCCTGGACGTCGCCGGTACAGGAGCATCCGGCCTGGACGTCGCCGGTGTAGCCGGCACTGGAAGGTTCGGCCAGAACGTCGCCGGTCTATTCGGCTCAGGAGCATCCGGCCTGGACGTCTCCGGTGTAGCCGGCTCGGGAGCGGACGGCCGGGGCATCATCGGCCTGATTGGCGGCCAGGCGCTGATTGACCAAGGGGCCACTTATGTCGCCGGCCTACTGGTCATGGCGGCCCAAGCCGGGGAGTGGCCCGACTTCGTGGAATGGCCGCACTGGGACCGGCTGCGTAGCCTAGCGGATGGTGAACACCAGGTCCTGATGAACAGTGCAGCCCGGCTTGCTCGTAGCGAGCTGGCACAGCCACGGCACCCGGAAGTTCTGCACGCGGTCACCGGTCTCATCATCCGCGCCATCGCAGGCCGCGCACCGGTGATGCCGGACATTATTGCTAGGTCCTGTGGAAATCAGAAAAAAACAATTAACAGCAACTCGCATGACAATTGAATTCAAGACATTGCCCAGGGTGCTCCCAACTCCCGAGCCTTCGGCTCAGCCGGGCACCGGCATGTCAAAGGGCCCCTTTTGCTCACTTGCATTTGTTCTCGGTGCTGTATTTAGGCGCCTGTTTTCTGCGGGCTGGCGCCCCCGCTTCTATTTAGGGCTTCATTACGGCCTTCGCCCAGCTGAAATTGTCATAAAAACGGTTGCGGCGGATTCCGTTGCTCCCTTTTGCGCCGTTTGTCAGCGCCCCTTTCTCTTGCTCCACACTTACTTAGGCCTCTGCTCATTGTTCAACGGCAATCCACCATGTTTAGGCGCTACTTTCTCAGGGCTGGCGCCCCCTCCCATGTTCTAATACTCAAGGGCTGCAAGGGCCTTGGCCAAGCCATTGCGTCATTGTGACAATACCATATTTTTGCCAAAGACCCATCTCTTTCTTTTATCAAATTAAATTTTACTACTCGTATTTAGCTATTTTATTAAATAAAGCGCGCTTCGCTTTCACTCCGCCTCTTCATTTGAACGGGGAGAGTGTAGTCACACCTTTACCCGGGTCGACCAAGAAATGCTGGAGTTCATGGAGGAAACCATCAACACGAACCCGAGTATGACTTTAGCCGAGTTGAAAACTGGATTGCACGCTCGATATCCTGACAAGCATGATGTCTCCATCGCAACAATAGGTCGACACCTCGACGAGCTGTTGTAGACAACGAAGCTTGTGAGAGAGTTGCCAGTAGAGAGAAATTCGCTGGCGAATCTGGAACAGCATCGTGCCTACTGTGAGTGGTGGTGCAGTCCGGCTGTAGTCAACAACCCAAAGGTCTATGTGGAAGAGTTCGGCTTCAATTGTTGGACACGACGCACGCAAGGACGCGCTCCTCAAGGCCAGAGGGCGTACAGACTCGTCGCAGGTTCAAAGGGTCCTCGTTTGTCGGTTTGCTGCTCTATATCTCCAGGGGTTGGAGTAATGCACTTTCAAACTTACCTGACTGGCATGACGAAAGAGCGTTTTGGTGAATTTCTCAACATCAGGCCGGCAAAATCCAAGCTGCGTTCAATGTGCCAGCATAGATTATTTACGACAATGTGAGCAGTCACAACGATGGTGAAGACCAAGAAGTCGCCGGAGTTGTCCAAATACTACGCCTGTCACCTTACAGTCCGTTCTTGACGCTAGTCGAGAATGCAATTTCTGCCTGGAAAGCTGCCATCAAGGCCGAGCTCACGAGAAACATGGACGCTTTCCTGAATCCGGACCAGGCGACATTGGCTGGACGAAGCAAGGCTACCTACCGGCGTGACCTTCTGGAGGCTGTCACAAAGTCAAAGCTGTAAAAGAAAGTAAATACATTGAATGTTCACTGTAACAGGTTTGGAGTGTCCCAAAAGAATGACAGAATTCAGGAAAGAAAATTATTTGTCTATAATTACTTATCTTAATCGATTGAAAAGTGTCGGAATTGAATTTGCGGAATGGAAATTCCAACCAGAAAAACCATAATGCGCAGGCTCTTTTTACCCCACTTGGCGGAATTGGTTGGCAATTGTTAGAACTGATTGACTTTTTGTCGAAAGTGTATGCAAAGTTTTGATTTTGAATCGCAGTTTGTCGCAACTGGTTGAAAACGGATGCCTCACTTGACGGAATTGGTTTGAAGTTGTTGGAACTGATTGAATTTTTGTAGGAAATGTATGCGAATTTTCAAATTTGTATCACTGTTAGTCTAAACTGGTTCAAAATCTAAGCTGTCACAACCAAAAAGTGTCGGAATCGGAAGCCAGAAAATTAAAATCGGTTGCAGATAGTTCAAAACTGAAAGTGAAAAGGTGTAACGCATTTCAGGTGCGTGCTACCATTGCTACTAAAAACTTTCCGCCTTCTAAGATCCCATCTGAAAATGCACTAAGATAGGGCTAGTAGGCAGCACCTTAAGGACAGGATCTTTTTTGATCCTCTGATGAACCTTATTGCGCTAGGAATATCTCTGCAGCCAGCATACGAGCTACTTGTGAACTGTTTGTATTTAAATTGGTACATATGAGCCCCAGTTCGTCCCACTCTGGCATGATCACTGTTTCGATCTACTCAATGCTTTGCGGTTTGAAAATCAGCCCATAATTCTAGGAATGGATTCAACAAGTGCACCAATTCCACGCATCCAGGGATATCTGCAGAAAGATTTATACTACCACGCATTGGTCTTGGGGAAGGAATCTCCTGTTTCAGTGCTTGAGCTATTGTCCTCATCTCAGACTGCTACGACTTTGAAGTTCATCATTGACCTATGGGTTACGCGTGCCGGGATGTCCATTTCGGGCTTGCACTTTGATCAAGTTGTAATTGACTACAATATTCCGACGCTGCAAGCGTCCTTGCTGGATTCAACGGCGCTAGCATTTTCGGATATTTGCAATCTGACTCTAAGTCTGACTTTAACAGTCGGAAGTCACATGTCCATAAATTTTGCTATTGGTCTGAGTATTCCAACTGCCAAAGTAAAATCGTTAGAACATTGAAGTAGGCCTTTTTATCATTTGTTCGTTCAAATAGCATTCACCAGGCCGGGATTGTGCTGGAAAGCTTTTTTCGCATCTTTTTGGAGCCACTTTCGAATTCCATATTATAAGCTCATCGTGTTCTTCAAGAAGCTGAAAAAGATGACATCAGCGATACCTATGCAGAACTAACAAGTGACCTGCTGTACCATCGTCCTGACAGTAAAGAAAATCGGCATTGTTTGAAGTAATGACTATTTCTACATGAAGATCGCCACTTTCGCCAATTATCCTACTATGACGATGTCAGTTTCTTTCATGCTTCTTTCTTATTTTGTGTCGTACATATACAGCATAATATTTATCATCTCTTTCTACGAGCTACATTAGACTTAAATATTTTACTTTATTATTTAGCGTTGACGTATTTTTGCAATACAGTATAATTCATAGAAATATTTAACAGTATATAAAACGTATTACAATCTATTTACTCTCATTTCCTCTCTTTCCTTCACATCGTTTCGTTCCTATACTACTACCCTTGTGCCATCTTTTATATTAAGAGTAGTATCAATATATATCAAGAGTGGTTTAAGAGACAATCAGGCGGCTGCTGCTGCTTCTGCGGCCGGCCTCGGAGATTCTGCATAGACATTCTCCTCGTTTCAGTTCGTTATTGAAATGTATCCCACTTTGCCTGTACGCCTTTTCTATCTCACCAGTGCTTTGCTAGCGGAGATTCTCACTATAAGTAACCTCCGCTGCCATAGACAAAAAATTGACGAAAGATAAATTTACACTTTGTAAAAACTTTAAAACTTTGTAGACTTAAACACTGACACTGAGAAGCGTATCAACAAACTATAGTTTATTAGTCACTCGTAAAGAAAGATGTTATTATATAGTCAATCGTATCTACCTCAGGATTACTTAGAAGTATTGATGGTAGTTGGAACACGGCTCTCAGGGCGGTGGGCAACGTATGCCTTGTACATTGATACGACACATCGGTCAGGATTCTCGCACGGATAGATCCGTGTAGTCTTGGGCTTCGTGTATGCTTTGCGAAGTCCGATCTTGCTATTCTTGGATGTTGTTTCGGTGTAAACTAGCACCTCATCACTTCCGATGGTCACTAGTTTAAGCTGGGATCTCTCACCATACAATAGATCACGATGTTCTTGGCAGGCTCGGAAGGAAAAGTGCAATCAAAGATGATAAACCAACGTATTGACGAGCTGGGTAGGATCCGACAGTCCAAACTTACCCTCTTGCCACATTGCGTTCTCCTCTTCCTTGCTGATGGTACGAGTACGCTTAGGACTCACGTGGAATCCTTCCTTGGCGGACAGCTTCATCGCTGCATCGATGCACTGGAACGTTCTCGAAAAAGCCGGGTCCGTTAGTATTGACAATTTTTCCGTAGAAGTTTTGAAGTTTAAACTGTATGTCGGAGACAAAGCGCTTGATTGTAGCAGGCGGGTAGTGATCACAGTTGCCTTTACGCAGTTCGAAAAGGAAATCTTGTAGTACATAGTCCCACTCATCCTTCGTCCCGTGCTCCATCTCTTTCAGAACTTTCTGGTTGTATCTAATCGCACCGTCCAGGCCTCGTACCATGTTAGAAATTTTCCGAAGTTTCAGTTGACTCGCTTCAGCGTCAGAGGTATGCGCGATTGAATGAATGCCTCAATAGCCGCATCAGTACAAGATATGTACTATAGTAGAAGATAGTGCTTGTACTTTCAATGTCCCTTAACTCTGCAGGTGTCACACCAGCACCACAAATGGCGTCTACGTCAGCAGCGGTAAACTCTTGGAGTTCATCCATTGACAACTCGTTTGTGTGGCAGGATAAAATGAATCGGTGAAAGACGAGTGTACGCACTTGAAAATTAACGCCTACAGGGAGCAGAGAATACTCATAATCTCCGCGAATCTAGTCAATATTCTCGGCTCCTTGTATTCGTGGGATACATTATTTTATCTATGTACGAGCGTATCATCTGCTTCACTGTTTAAAATTAGCTCGTATATTCTCTTAATCACAACCGTTAGAGCAAACTATTCACTATAAACTATAAAGATGACGCAACAATTTTCTTTTTTTAGCACACAGAAAGTGCTGGTGAATTGTTCTTAAAACTGGCGCAACAGAGTAAAGTCGCTGTGGAACGGTGTCATTGAATAAACAGTCTAATAAACATGGAATAAACAGTCTGCAATGATCTACAATAAACAGCATGCAATGGACGCATGAAATAAAAGTGTACACAGCAAGGCCTCCACTTTTTTCATTCACCGCCATGTCTTGTCGCACCGGAACTCATAAACCTGCCTTTGTGCCTGTCATTAAATGTGCAAGTTGCACAGTAAAAGAATTGTTTCTGCTGTGACAACAATCAAAATTTCAGTCCGAAATTAGACCATAACCGTTATAAGAGCATTTCGAATTTCTACTGCAAGTTTATGTCGGCAGTTTTAAGCATAAAGCTTTCCAGTAAAACATGATTACTATTATTTCTGCTTTTCATCCGCTACTTTCTCAGCATAATTTCCACTGTTATGATCCTCTTTTAATTCCATATCGATTCTGCATTTCGATTCAGCTAAACCGATTTTTTTTTCTTGGGAATTTTAATTTGGACAAAACTGGGTACATCTTTTTGTGTAAAAGTCTGAGTGAGTAAGAGAAAGTGACACTAAAAGTTTACACATTCTAACGGTACACTTACGAGCAGTCGGAGCAAAAATAACGGGTGTCATGCACTTCGCGTGCCGTGTGCGATCTGCAAAGACCTTCGTCACAGACATAGCTCCGTCGTGTTGTACTTAGCAGGTTTTTCTCTTCCTTGCTTTTGTGTCGGGCACACATCCCGCAGCGCTTTCGTCCACCGGTGGAAACCTTGGCCGCTGCCTCGCGAGCGAAAGTTTTAAACTCTCGTCGCTCACAGAGCATTCGGCGAGCTGGAACATCAATCGCTGATTTTTTTTTCATGTTTCGAAGCAAATTTTGCGAATTAGAACCACGCTTGATCAACGGCCGGAGCAGTTGGTCTGCCGCACAGCGTTGAAACTCGTTTCGCATATTAGTCCGGCGAAGGTCAGGATGCAGGAATCGCCAAATCGCCAAGGCGTTCACAGCGGCGATGTTTACGATGGCACCAGAAAAAAATTGCTTTTTCACCAGAGTCAGAGATCCGCTCGCTGTCGGAAGTGCGAAACATTCGGTTTCACACATCGGTACCACATTTAGTCTTATTGTAATAAACGCCAATTGCCTCTGGCTTGCCGTTGGGAAGAACCCGTGCATCGTGATGCATTGTAGAAAGCATCAGTACATTACGACCAACTTTCGGGCAATAGGAAATACATGTCAGCTCTTCTGAGAATCTGAACTCTGTTGAATGAGGAGCTTTCGATCGAATCGGATCTGTTAGAGAAGTTGGGAGCCCGCGTCGGTTTCGCATCACTGTTCCCACGAAATTAGTCTTCATCTTGTGGTACAGAAACTTAGCAAGAGCTGGGTTTGAAAAAAAATGGTCACATGTAACGTTGTACCAGTTACCTCGGAATTCGTTGACAAGACGGCAGACAACTTGTTCACTGCTCCAAACTTCTGCGCCGGTTGCTGCTAGAGCTTCAAAATCGTTTGTCACGTGGGACGTCAGAAGTTTACCCTTTCCTGTGCACACTTCTGCGTTGAAAACGTACCGAATGTCTTCTGAGCCCTCAACTACAGGGTTGCCGGTCGAAGTCAAAAGAAAGAGCTTAGCACCATAGCGACATGATTTTTCCTTCAGAAACGTTGTGAAGTCACAGTCCACTTCCCAGTAAACTACTAGAGTCTCATCAACGCAAAGATAGGGCCCAGGGAGTACTGGAACCCGCAGGTGAGACACGAAAGAGTCCCACAGTCTCCTGACTCCATGCATACTGTCGTAGCCGCAGTTCGCATCCGGTTTTCGGCCATGTCGAAGCGTAAATTGCACCAAATCATTTCGAATCGATCCCTGCTAAAAGCACACTGTAGCAAAGGATGGCATCCACATTTACGTCCGTGCTCCATAAATCGTGGACCGAAACATTACGGAGGTTGTTGCAACCGTAGTAGAAAAAACGCCTATGATTCCTTCTATTTCGATCCTGTCTACTAGTTCAAAACTGTCCTCACGGCTCTCCCGAAGATTTTCGTTCGTCGCATTCACAATGGTGTCGAGCATCCCCGAATCAAAGAAGCCCATCACAACGTCGCGTTCCGTTTGACCGATTGTTTGTCAGTTGATTGAAGGGTTCAATTCGTCTCTCAGACGAGGCACCTTGTCGCTTGGCCACTTTCTTGACCTTGGAGGCATTTTAGTCCAATCGATGGTCTCTGCACGCACCGGAAAAATGGCCCTTCGCTGAACAGAGTTTTCAGGATCCGGGATGAATTCATCATCGGACGGAATATAATTGTCGCTGGCGTCAGCCATTGAGTAGTTGTTAAATAGAAATATAGCCAAATGCGTCCTTTAGTCCAGGTTGCTCAGTAAGCAATGTTATTTTACTAGAAGGCAGAGTAGACGAGCTAAAACTTGAATCTGCTATACACTGAAAGTCTTGCAAAATCTTACTTAGGGCAGAGGTATCCTCAGCAGTGGCAGGGTGACTTAAAAAATTGCAAGTTAAAGTCACTCTTTAGATTCCATCGTCCTCCTCTGGCCACCAGCGTTTATCGTCTATGGCGCGAATTCTGCCCTTCATTCAAGACAGTAAACGAATTTTGCAGATAAGTGGGAGGTATCTCTTGCTGTCTATGGTAAAAAGCCGTCCAAAAGGATTCAAGCCGTCGTTTCAGTTCATTTCAGTCCTCAACAGCCAGTCTATATTAGTGTTATGGGTAGGCTAAAGCGCAGACGCACAACGCGGTTTCACGTCCACAGAAACTGTCTATGGTTGAAAAAGCTTTAGCTATATGCTTAGTGGCGGTTTCGCAGTCCGCGGAGACTGTCTATGGTTGAAACCCAAATAGAGTTTTAGGCATTCTTCTCCTGGTGGGTGGGAGAGAAAAATAAGATTTAAACAGCTTTAAAGGTTCGGAATTAGCCATGTTTCACTGGGAATCAATACTAGAGGAAGATATTAGCGGTTTAGAAATGAATGAGACTGTGTTTCTGCAGCAACTTGGACATCGTGATCCTGGTGAAGAAGTTAGTCAGTGGACTGGTCTGAGCGTAAGACAGCAGCAGTCGATTGACGCAGAATTGTCTAATTTAAGCACATTCAACATTACACCACGCTAGACAGATGTGTCGTGGATTGCAGTTTCTAACTACGACCATGTATTTGAGGTAACTATTGATGAACTATCCAACCACATCTCATTCTGTGTTCCCAAACGTTATTTACTGAATTCTTTCGTTTATTTCGTGTTTCATTCATGTTGTGTTTGCTCTCGCAGTGAAATATACTGAGATGAAAAGTTATCCAATTTTACCCATGCTTAAATCAGTCGTGAGCAGATTTGCTTCGACCATAGACAGTGACGGCGGACAAATGTAGAGCGTTTCAATCGCATTTCAACCCAGGCAGTCTACCCATAATGCGAATTACGTTTTTAAAGTGCAAAGAGACAGCGATAAGTGAAGTAAGCGAGGTAATATACCTTTTTGCAATCAATTTCGTCGTTTTTGCGTTCAATTTCGGCGCGAGCGCTAGTGTGCAGTCCAAACAACTGAGCCATAGACACTGGGAAACTTTTGCGTTCAAATTCGGCCTTTTTGCGTCCTATTTCGCCTATTTTTGCGTTGGCCCACCTTTCCCTGTGCTTAGAAGCCACCCACTGGTTGATCCGAGTGGTGACAACGGCGATGGGGATGGGGGCCACGGGCAGGGGACCATTGAAAGAACCGGTCGAGCCAGCCTTGGCCAGGCGATCGGCCAGCTCGTTGCCGGGGTGGCCCGAATGCCCGGGGATCCACCTTAGGGACACCTTGTTGGAGGCGCCTAAGCGGTTGAGCTGCCCGATGCAGTCAAGGACTGTATGCGAGCAGGTGGTAGTGCGCTCAAGGGCGTGAATCGCCGCTTGACTGTCCGAGTGGAGGGTAATTTCCTTCCCCCAGACGCGCTGGTTGTACAGCTCCATGGCGCAGGAGCTGATGGCGAGTACTTCGTTCTGGAAGACGGTGGAGCAGGTGCCGGTGTGTTGGGAGAAGGTCGCCACAGTTCTCCCTCCAGACACGATGCAGTAGCCGTATCCAGAGGCGGAGTTGATTTGGGACCCGTCAGTGAAGCAGTGGATTTCATGGGGTTTCCAGTTGTCTCTCGCTTCATGGCGTGGTGGAATGCTGGTTTTGAAATTGAGCGGGGGACAGAGCGTGGACGGGATTCCGTCCGAGAGGGTCCCCGCTGGAAAATGGTGCCTCAGCGCAAGCGTGATTTTGGCGTTTTTTAAGCAGAGAAGGCGAGTTTTGGGTGTGCAGAGCGTGCTTTGGGCTGGCTGAGTGTCAGTTAGGCGTAAAATTGGGGTAGTGGGTGGGGGGAGAGAAAAACGCCAAACCCGCTTAACCAGCTAATAAACGCCTGGGCAACTTAGGCAGCTAATTTTACGCGCAACCAGCTGGAAAGACGCCTAGGCAGCTAAGTTTACGGCCATGTAGGAAAGTACGCTTGGGCCGCCGAAATTACGCTCTGCCCGCCCAAATGACGCTTTGGCTGCTCTGACAGCCAATTTTACGCTCAACCAACTGAAGTGACGCTTAGACAGCTAAGCTTACGCCCAACCAGTTGGAATGACGCCTAGCCAGCTAAGTTTACGCCAACGGGATCATGCAAAGTACCGTCGCGCGCTGGTCGCCGCCGTCGCTGAATTCAACGGCCGCGCGGCCGCCGCGCGCGTGGCAGTGACATGAATAATTTCTCGACGTCATCCCGCCGCCCCGCACGGTCAGCAGTCGGCTGACGGCCAGCCGCAAGGATGCGGCTAATATCGCAGCCAGATACAAGGAGCTAGTAGGGGAGATCACGAGCGCGATTGAAAATTTCATGGCTCCATATTCGGTGTCAATATTGTTACAGTATTAGCTTGCATGGTTGACTTTGCCAGGAAGCTGCACATTTATTAGCAACATGTTGCCGCTGTATTATCACTGCGGTAGATTATACCCTTTCTGACACCTTGTATTACGTTCTGAAACGCAACAATACAATTGAAAGTAATAATTAAAGTAGACTTTTTGATGGAATACAGTAATTCTGTTGGCAAAAGACCGGAAGCAAATGTTTTATTTGGAATTTAACTGCCGTCGAAGGCCCACTTTAAAAGACCAATGATGACTAATTATGAAATGTATTTCAATTGCGCAACTTGTTGAAAACATCTATTATAGACATGAATGAACTGAGCGAGCACCCAACGTGTGTCTACAATTAACGACAATTGCGTTATCTTGCTCGAGTGGAATAGGCACAGATTCAAATTGCATTGTATTTTTCGCTCAGATCATGCCCAAAGAAGAGTAGTGCTGCACTTCTGTGATCTGCACTTACATTTAACTGGCTGGCATAACAGGCCTCTGCCTAAACCGGAGCTCTCTAATACTAAAAGTATTTTAGTCAATACTTGGAATGACTGGACCAACTTTTGTGTTTAGTAGTCGTTTATTTGTTGCCTAATTGTTGTGGCTTTGTGCAATGTTAAAATAAGTATAGGAGATTAGTAAGAGTAATCTGTTAAATGTTTCTTCATCTTTCATTGTAGGCAGCTTTCTAGCTGTACACTTTTTTGGCTTGTACTTAATTAATTATATGACCTATGTATCATTTGTGTGGCAAAATTCTTGATTTTTGCCTTTGGCATGTATATATAAATAAGAATTTGTTGCCAATTAAAGTATATGACTAGACCTATTTACAAGTCGCATCTGATAAGATTTTTAGGCTGAGAAGGCCTAAGCTTGAGAGTTCATGTGTTTTGATTCATTATATTGATGTATTTAAACTGTCTTTAGACACATAATTTAGAGCTTTTTTTCTAGAAATCAATCAGTGTGAAATTGTGAAAATATGCATATATGATGTGATATGAATTTTGTATATAATATTTCATTTTTATTGGTTATTAATAGAAAGTCTACATTGCTTTTTTGTCATTTTAGGCACTATCAAGCTGAAAAAATGATTTCTTGCTAGCTACTATCATTCCTAGCTATCTTTTTTTAAAGATACAATCATGTCAAAACAGCTGAAACAATTTCTTGCATCTCATTTTGAATATCATACGAAAAGGGAAAACAAGATCTTGAAATAAATAAGTGTAGATCTCAAGCTTTCAATTCAAGATCTTAAGTCTAGGTTTCTTAATATGCCTAGGAATAATTATTAATATGCATATTTAGGCGTAATAGGAAATTTTAATTAATATAATTTAATATAAAGTCGTATAGTATAGTAATGATACCATACAAAAAATGGACTATTGCCTTTAATGTCCAAGAACATTTGTTTAAAAAAATATCCATACTTGGCTAGCTTAATTTATAGACTTCTGCATACATAAATCCAAGAAATAGCTTGATTTACAACTGTCCATTTAATGCATAAAAAAAGTAAGAATATAACCTATGACACATTTTCATGATTGGTACTACTAACAAGAATAATGTTGCAAATTCCTTCCACTTCTATATCAATTTGCTTCAAAAGTTTTTGCTTCTCAAAGTATTTATTTTTAATTTCTTCTTTTAATGTCCCTTTCTCCTTCCTTCTGTTTAAGGTAGCAACATTAGTAAACTCAAATGAAATAGACCTTGAACATGAGGACATTAGAGGAGACTGTTGCTTCCACTTCTAGTTCTAGTTATGGCAGCATTGCCAGATTGCCAGTTTCAATATTGGACAACAGCCTCTTGTGGTTGCAGCATTATATATATAGACTAAGCAATGGCAAGATCCTCTAAATGCAGCAAAAGACAGGCAGACAGATAATGCGATGCGACCACCCAAAAACCCACAGCCATGGATGATGTTCCTGGAGGCGTCAGGCGCCCTGACAGGCGTCAGTATTATGCAGACTACAAGCGGCAACGGATTGCCACGGAGGACCCTGTGAAGGCAGCTGCGCGTAAGGCACGTGCTGCCAAACACCAGTACCGCTATCAGGCGCGCAAACGGCAGGAAGCTGCAGGCGCAATTGCTGTACCTCCCAGTGGTGCGAATGCAGAGCCTGCAACTGAGGACACAGTGTACGACGCAGAGCATTCGGACGAGGAAATTAATCGATTTATCCCAAGACCTGCCGGCGACACAGTTGGACCCGTCGCTGGTGCAAATGCGACGCCAGCTGGCGACCACGTGCACGGGTGTGGCCAGGGGCATGGGCAACGCGAAGCATCGTATGATGCAGACGAAGAGAGCAGCAGCGACATGGAGGATGTGCACGTGCTTGGTGGCGACCCTGCTGACAATTCCACAGATTCTGGAGACTCAGAGTCAGATGACACTGCGCAGGAACATGACTATGGCGGTCCTGACCGGCAGCAGCCAGTGACTGACGGCAGCCGTCACACATACGGCAGTTTCTGCGTTGCTGTCCAGATGTTTAAGGTGAATGTCAGTCTGAAATTGTCAATGTCTGTCACGTATGGAATGCGAGTGCCACGAATGCGTCACCTTTTTGCGACTATACAGACGCGACACCGACTCACACGATGCGCACTGACGGACCTGCTGCAGCTATTCGAAAGCACCCTGCCTCCTGGCTCCAAGATCCCCACGTCACCCTATCTACTGCGCAAGGCTCTCGGGGTGAACTGCACACACTACTGCCTGTCCTGCCTGGCTGAAGTCCCGGAGCAGGCCCCCGCCTGTCCATGCTGTGCTGCCGCTCTCACAGCTGACCTGCGCGGGACCTACTGGCAGTTGGACATACTGAGCCAAGTGAGACAGTTAATCGAAACGCAGGGACTGCTGCGCAAGGTGGTGTTTCCGGCTGATCAGTCGGCCACAGAGGAGTCGCTGAGTCGCAGTACCTCCAGCAGATACCAGTATTTCAAGGCCCGTATCGACGTGGCGGCGAAGCAGCATGTCAGCGGAACGGTGAATATTGACTCTTTCCAGGTCAGTCAACTTTATGGCGTTAAAATCGTTACACTCCGGGCTGCGGCCTATAGTTACAGTCCGATAGTGTGAGTAACAAAATTAATAATTCGTTGCCATTGTGCAGGTCTTTCAAACAGCCACCTATTCAATTTGCCCGGTGTACCTGAGCATCAACGAGGTGCCCGAACGACTGAAAGGAAAATTTTTAATCATCTGCGGGTTCTGGTGTGGACGCCGGAAACTGAATTGCACCGCCTTCCTCCGACTTCTTGTACAGCAGTTAAATATTCTGCAGTCGCGTGGCGTGGAGTACTCCACTGGTAAATATTTACTCCAACATTGACGGATAAGACGGTCCAAAGAAAAGCATCCGCACTTAGGCTGCGTATTAAATTTTAGGTGGCGGCCCAGACGGACTTTCCGCCGGTCGTCTGTTCGTGACAATCCTGGTGCTGCTTCTGGATGCACCCCAGCGTGTCGAAGCAACCTGTCTGCAGCAGTTTAATGCGCTTTTCGGGTGTGACCACTGTTACATCCAGACGGCCCCTGTTCCCGGTGGTGGCGGCCGTTTCTTCCCTCCTGATGTCACGAATGTGCACCTCGCCGAAGCGGAACGGCATGGCTGCCAGAACGTAACACGCCGGACTCTGGAGGACACGGTGCACCTCGCCGGTAATAAGGCACCGGCCGCCAGCAACCTGCTCGGCGTGAAGTCCGTTTCGCCTCTGATCGGACTGGTGCGACAGGGGTTCGACTACATTGTGGACTCGCCGTTCTGCTACTTGCACCAGACGCTGGGTGGCGTTAAGTACATCATCTGCCAGTTGTTCAGCCAGATGGACAGAAAGCCAGACAAATATGCAGGTGAGATACAGCTGCGTCTATCGCTACAAATCCATCCCACTTACAGTACATATGAAGAATACGCAGTTGGAATCCCCAATAACGGGCTTTCTTACAGTCAATCCTGATCTGCGGCACGACATTCCGACCGTGGACGTAATGACGGCCCAGATCCGGGTTCCAAGGGGCTCCATTCAGCGACCTCCCCGCAGTCTCCGGGATCTTCATCACTTCCGCGGGCACGAGTTTGAAGCGTGGCTGCTGGCATACGGCCCTCTGGTGCTGCCCATGTGTTGCATGGCGAGTATGAGCGATACCTGCAACACTTCCTGTTGCTGTCATCCTCCGTCTTTTGGCTGACTCTGGAGGGGGCGCCGATGACGGAAGTTGCAGGGACAAGGGCGAACCTGCGCCAGTTCGGCCATCAACTCCACGGCCTGTACTCGCGACGCGCCAGTACTTACAATATGCACAAGGTGCTGGAGAGTGTCGTTAAGGGTTTTTAAACAAAGTTGCAGACTTTTGTTCTCACTGTCACCACACGGTCATTGAAATTTTTTCCACACAGGTTACTCATCACATGACCGACTATGCCGAAATGTTCGGCCCTATCCACCTGTCAGCGGCGCAATTCGAGGCGCATCATCATGCTCTGCTCTCCCAGCTGCACGGCAGCCGGAGCCTCGGCGCTGAGCTGCACGCCGTCATCCAGACGGAGGTCGCCTGTCGGGAACTGCGCGGTAGAGTCCCGCTTCCTCCTGCTGTCCCTGACAACCGGCAGGAAGTGGATGGGGTGGTTGTGACTCACCCATTGCGACGGACTGACGGGTGCTTCAGACACGCGTTGCTGCCGAACGGCTTCCGTATTGAGGCCTACTCACCTCGGTTGCGGGCGCGACGCACAGTCTCCAGCTTCGTCGGCATGTTTGCGGACAACTGGTCTCACCCGAGTGATCGCTCCGCACATGACTTCCTCTTTGCCCGTGTGGAAGCTATTATGCCAAGGGGCCCCCGCGTTATCCTCCGCATCGGACTGCTGCCGGTGGAGCCACCGCCTCCACAGCCAATCTTCAGTGGCGCTGCAAGCCAAGACAATGCACCCGGGGATGCTCCTTCCGGCATGTCCGCCGTCTGCGCTGCGACCCCTTTGGAGAACTTCCGGAGGCAGACATGCGTGAACTGGATGCGCGGCGCATCTTGGGCGCGTGTGTCCTCACAGACACGCACATCGTGCTCTTGTCGCACGCGCAGGCGTCCCATGCATGACAAATTGCGGTGCTGCATGACTGTCTCAATGTCTGTAAACTGACTGTTTTGTAATTAAAATTTGCCTCTGCCGCCGACTGTTTGAGTTATATGTCTTTTCTTTAAACACTCTTGGATGTCGAATCTTATAAAATCCGCATACAGAAATGAGAAATTTGAATGGTAATCTAGTATGTACACCTTTTTCTGCATTTGTCTATTGTACATATTTATATTTAATGGAAGCAAACACTGCTTTTCTTTAATATGCCGTGCATAATTTAATTAATTTTGCTCACATTTCTCCTTCGTTCAGCCAGCGATCCTGCGATGTCAGGTCCCGTTGTAAAAAACATCCGTTTCAGAGCGTCCGTTTTGCGACTTGTCTCGCTAGATTCGATGCACTGAATTGATTGCTCTGCTCTGTTCTGTTTGCTCTGTTCCACTGACTGACTCATTGTCTTAGTTGCTTTTGTGAAACTAAAATTCAGTACCCGCGTAACGTTCCATTTCCACATTTGTGACCATTCAATCCCCAGCTAAACTACATCCTAGATACATATCAGTACGTTTCCATATATGTACAGCGACTGCGGTGTTTTGCCCCCCCCCTTGCAGACGCAGCAGACGAAGACCCAGCGCAGGCCGAGTCAGCGCGCAACAGCGCAGGCTTCTGCAGCAGCAGTAGCAGCAAGCACCAAGCCGAAGAAGGGCCGCAATGTTAACTCCCAGCCAAAAGTCGCTGTACACGTGGAGAATCCCACTCCTAGCCAGCAACCCATTCTGTGCACATTCTGCGGGTCCTGGCCCCCCGAGTTCCATTGCGACCGCTGCCCCCCTGTAGGTCAGCATACGTGCGACGGCTGCAATACACAGTTCCATAATCACCCCGACCGACGCAGTCATCAGCCTGTGCGTCTACACGAAGGTAAGCTCAGAAGATATTGATACCGGGTTAAACATTTGCGAAGTCCAAGTCCACACTGTCTCGGATGCACTACAAGTCCCCCTCTCCCACGCCCACACAATCCCTCCAGTAATCAATACGGAGCCCGCTGCCCCGTCTGTCTCTGAAGGCGCGGAAAACAGTCAGCCTGCCGCGCTAGCGACAGTCAACGAAGAAGCTGCCGGCGAAGCTGACGACGCTCCCACAGGTCCGTGCCACCAGTGCAGCTTGCTGGAGGAGCAACTCGGCGAGGCCCGGACGACCGCCAACCGCCTTGACGCGACGATCGTCGAGCTGCGCGAACAGGTCGCCGAGGCCGCGAGTGCACACCATGCAGAGGTTGCATCTCTCCGGATGGAGATTGACCACCTGCGGAATGTGTTGGCGGACCGAGACGCCGACCGACACCGTCTGGATTCTGACCTCCTGGCATTGCAGCGCAACGTCGTTGAGTGGGTGCAGTCCACTCGGCAGCACCTGCAGGGGGACCTGGCACCTCGAAGCGCGCTACAACGCCATCATTGTCTGGAAAATCGTCGTGATGAGGCTGCGGCAACCGAGTCTACGTTTTTGTCGCAGCTCTACTCCACGGAGGCGGTGTCGTTCTCTGCTGCCACTGCAGCCGCCACCGTGTCCGCCCAGCCCATGGCCGCCGCTGCTGCTGTGCATCAGCAGGACCTGGCTGCAGGCGGGGCGAGCGGCACGATGACGCCACTATTGGCCGGCTATAATATCTTGGTAAGGCGTCACACTGATTTTTTACAAAACCAAGTATTTTTACTTGCAATCACTTCCGTTATTCCGTGTATTTCATTACACTGTCAGGTTCCTGCCCTCACCGCCGTCGTCGTTCGGTCGGCACTAAGTGACTTCAAGCGGGACCCGGACGCTCACAATCGGAGCCGCCTGATCCGGAAGCTGCTGCAGGCCCTCTTCACCAAAGAGGAGCTGCAAATCAGCAGCTGGTCCGGCAAGACCCGCCGGCCCGGCGCTGCTAACAGCCCCGAGAAAATGATGCAGGCTCCGTCGGCTGCAAAGCTTGACGTCCTGGCGTCTTTCCTGTTGACGGAGGCCGGCATTGCTGACTGCAACGACGAGGTCCGGGCCGTGTTTAAGAACATGGCCGACAACAGTCGGCGGGGCTCGCGCCCGAAGGCTGCTCGTCCTGCCCCTGGAGGTGGCGATACGCAAGCCGAAAAGCGCCCCCGCCATGCAGAGTCTGCTATCACACTGCAATCACGGCCGGCGAATGCGGCGAATGCGTCTAATCCTGAACCGGCGGCGAATAGGGGATCTGCACCAGTGGTTAATGATGGCTCTGAACCGGCGGCGACTGCGTCTGCCTAAAAACGTATAATCTGTGTCAAAATAACATCACAAAAATGGTTACACGTTTTCGTCTTCATGCTGGTTTAAAAGCGCTCTTGCAAGCTAGCTTCAACTCATCCACTGTTTTTTCAGTTGCAAGTTACTAGTGATTCCCCACAAAATTTGTCCCGGCGAAAAGTTCATTATTGCTGCACCGGGATATCTGTTGAGTTTGACTCAACAGCGCCATGCTTTTATTGTTCTTTAGTACTTTGCAATGCATTACAAAAAACAAAAAAATTACATTGTGGCTCTCATTACATTTCCAGCTCCACTGTTTTTGCTGCTCCAGCTCCACAGCATTTTATTATGTTCCAGTTCAAGATTTACGTTTACAACTTTCTTTGCTGTTTGTATTACTTTCTTGTTACAGCTACGACTTTTATGCAGCTTGTCTTTTTGCTCAGTCATTTGCCAGCGAATTAATGTTAATGTTAATGTTAAAAAATAATATTTAATTAAATACATACGTTCCTAGTTGTGTTATAAATTAAAAAACCAATTAAGGTAACTAGCTAAAAATTTTCAGCCATTATCTCTTACACTTTTGATTATTTTCTACGTACGCTCGTACGGGACGCAGCTAGTACAGTGTATTCCCGAAGTACCGCGGCGTAAGCAATTACCGGGCAAGGCGTATTTCAAGCGTAGCACTGGCGTATGCCAGGCTGGCAACATGCGTATCTCAAGCGTACCGCGGGCGTAAGCTTAGCGGGCAAGGCGTATTTCAAGCGTACCGCGAGCGTTAACCCCACCCCAAACCCCAGCTGGTTAGGCGTGCGTGGGCGGTTTCTAGGCGTATTTTTGGCGGTTTCTGAAAATGTGCCTCAGTTTTACGCCTGTTTTACGCTTCTTTACGCACAACCTGCTATGTTTACGCCAAGTTTACGCGAAGCTCCCCCATCCTCCCCATAGCCGCGCACCCCCACCCACCCCTCCCCCGGAGCGTTTTTAAAGCGCATTTTAGGCGTATTTCGCGCTCCGTTTTCCAGCGGGGTCAGCAGGCCTGTCGCTGCTTCCAGGTCTCGCAGGCTGAGGTCGCCATGCGGCCGGAGGTTCCGCTTTCTGAAGGCAAACTGCTTCTGGATTTGGACACCCGCGTCAAGCAGACGACGGGTGGTTTTCATTGCCTCCCCTCTAACAAAGAGGTCGAGGGGGGAATGTCCAAGAAGGAGTTCATGCCAGCGAAGGGCGTAGAGGGAGCCGCGCTCATGATAGCTCGACAAGCGCGGCCTTGCACCCTATTTAAAGCCTCAAGAACCCCTTTCACCTCTAGGGCACTGTTCCAAATGAAGCCGGCGAAGGAGATGGCCGGTCTAACAATGGCAGTGTAAATCCACCAGAGGCGGCGGGGGTGAGGCCCCAGGTAGCACCGAAAGCTCTGCGGATCTGCGCGAGAGTCGCGAGAGCTTTGCGGGCTTTCGTTTGGACGTGCGGGGTCCAGCTCAACCTGTGGTCGAGGGTGACGCCCAGACATCTAGTTTGTTTCTCCATGGCAACAGGTTTGCCATAGAGGGAGAGCGGTTCGATCCTCCAGTTTCGGCGGCTGGTGAACATGATAGCCACGGTTTTAGACTCAGAGAACCTGAGGCCGCAGCTATGTGCCCAGCGCTCGGCACGGTGAATGAAGGCTTGAAGGAGGTCCCTGAGGACCGCGGGCGATGGTCCAGCCACAGTGGCGGTAACATCGTCCGCGTAGCCGACCTTCTGAACAGGGTCCGGATGCGGGCTGCAAAGCAGCTCGTGGTCCGCCCTTCTGGACTTCCACGGAGCGTGAGTGTCCCAGGAGGTGCGAGGTGGCAGTACGATGGGAGACTATGTACATGATCCAGCGGGTGAGGTGCTCGTGCGTGCCCCGGGATTCCAGGGCTCGCTTAAAGGCTTCAAAGAGCACATTGTTGAAAGCACCATCAATGTCGAGGAAAAGCGACAGCGCGTATCCACTGCCAAGCACGGCGCGCTCCAGCTTGTCGACAATGGCGTGCAGCGCACTTTCGATGGAACGTCCAGGACGAAAGGCGTGCTGATTAGGGGAGAGCGGGGAGTTCCTCAGCTCAACGAGGAGAAGGCGCCAGAGCACCAGCCGTTCCATCAGTTTGAGGAAGAAGGACGTCAGACTGATAGGGCGGTAAGCTTTGGCGGAGTGATAGTCTCCCTTTCCTGGCTTGGGTATGAAGACTACCGTAGCCTCTTGCCAGGCTTTTGGCACATAACCGAGGGTAATGCTGGCCTTGAAGAGGTTGCAGAGGAGGCCGAGACACCTGTCATTTTTAACTGCCTCATGAAGGAAGGCAGGATAAATGTTGTCAGGACCCGGGGACTTGAAAGGAGAGAAGGATTTTGCGGCGCGAGCCGTCCTCTCTCTAGTAATGATGGTCGAAGCCAGGATCTGTCCGCCCGGAGAGTGGTCCGGTGGGCCTAGCTGCGGTGCGGCACGTGGGAAAGAGCTGGTGAGCATAATGTCCAGCGATTCCCCAGGGTTCTCAGCGAGCCGGCCGTCCGGTCTTTTAACCTCTTCCGAACTGAAGAGGATTTTATTCATCTCCGTTCCGGTCGGATGGTAAGCAGCGCTTACCATAGACTATTCCTTTCAGCAGAATGGTTTGCTAAGTCTGTGGTCATTCCAGTCTGATAAAAAGACATTGACTATGAATAAGGCCCAAAACTAAGTCTCCATAAACTAACATAGAAAGTTTTACAGCTGAAGATTATGGCTGCACTCATGGAAGAATTTGAAAGTTTTTCCGATTCGGACTTAATGACGTCCGATGAAGAAGAAGACATCATGTCAGAGGACGATTATGGTGAGTCGGACGGCCAGAGCACTGCCGAAGAGACGGAAGAGCTGTCTTGGCATTCTGTAGTTGCTGGGCATGACGTGCAAGCGAATTTGCACGAGTTTCTAGGGACACCTGGACTGAATCCAGGAATTTGCGTACCTGGTGATGTTGAGCAGGCAACGTCCTTTTTTCTCGGTCTTTTTTTGTCCAATAGCCTTTTCGAAGACCTGGCAAAATGGACTAATCGAAGAGCCTGGGCGGCGATCCACTCTGTCAATGTCAACGACCTGCCTCGGAGTTTTGCGCAATGGAGAGATTGCAGTGCGAATGAAGTAAAGAAAGTGTTAGGAATGTGCCTTTGCACGCGAAGGCGTATTCAGCATGCCAGTGAAGTATGAGACAGACTAGGCCCATGGGCTAAGGTCTGCGATGCTTCACGCCTGCCCCTATCTTCAGCAGGTCAAGGCTGGTGGGAGGTCTGCACCCTCTATTTGCCTCTGGCAGCCGCAGACCCCCCCCCCACGCTGTCTCGCAAGTCGACCCAGGGTACTCGTCCCCGCGTGTGTTCAAGGCAGTCCCTAGGGCTGCTGGACAGACTGGGCTCCGGCGCTGGCGACCCTATCCAGTGGCTTCGGCCGAATTTGGGTATGCGGGTCTGGCTCGCCAACCTGCAGGCCGTGGTACTGCTCAACGTACTCTCTAATGCCTAAGGTGTTGACCGTGCCGATGGGCTGGAAGGCCGGGGAGTAGTCCGGTCGCAAGCGGTCCCCCTCCTGGTGTCGGGCCAGCCTTGAGGGTGCTATTGGCCTACTGCCCGGTCAGATGAAGCGGCCGGGTGGGTACCGCGCCCCTTTGAGGGTAGCCCACCAACCTTCTATCATGGCCTTCGAGCCGACTATGGATAAACAAGCTATTTCTAGGGATGGGGACCCTTCTAAACCCCAACCTCAGTCCGAAGGACCGGCCGGCCCTGCTGGCAGATCCCAACCGACTGATTCAACTGTGGCAAAGGAAGGACCGGCTGGCTCTGCTGGCAGATCCGACCAGAGCTACCAAACTCAAAATACCCTAAGACCTGCCAGCTCCGCTGGTGGATCTAAGGGAACCGCGAGCTCTGAGCCTAAAGGACCGGCCAAATCTGGCAGATCCGATGAAGCTCAGCGGGCTCGGCTTGAGCGCAAACGCGCTAAACAACGCGCCAAAAGGCAGGCCAAGAAGGGAGCTGCGGGGGCCAAAGCGGCGGCGTCCACCATGGATGCTGAAGCGACTGGAGTCCCAAGGCAACCAGGCGGGCCGGCCGGTGGAAGCTCCAGTAGTTCAGCGGCGGCGCTCCCTGGAGCTGCTGCCGCGGCTGCTGAGGCCGAAACCACGGCGCAACAAATGGCCACTGCCAACAAGGAGGTTCCTTCGGGAGCTACCTTTGCGGCGAAGGCCAAGGCCAAAATCCCGGGAGTGATCATCCAAGGTCGCGACCAGGACTGGACCACTGATCAGCTTCAAAAAGTGTGGAGTGCTGTTGACTCCTATCTGATTGAGCTGACTGTCGAGGAGGGAATCTCCATCGGCGTTGAGCGGATGGTGCTGCGAAGCACATTCGTTCTTATTGCTCCTAGCAGCGAGGAGGACGCTCGGCGGCTGCTCCAGCGGCTACCGACGGTCTCCTTGGATGCTGACCTTGGCGGAGCTCTTTTTCTTCGCGAGGGCCAGCGTCCAAAGACGATACCCTATGTGGTTTTCGTCCCTGCTAAGAGCACCGCAGCTGGACCAGACGTTATTCGCCGGGTCCTACTGCGTCTGAACCCCGACCTCCCTGCTAGTGGACTGGTGTATCACCGTAAAGTCCGCAGGGGGGAGACGGGCAACTCAATTGTCCTCGGCCTTTCCAGCACTTGGGCGAGTCGGTACCCTAATGGATCCTCTTTCCAGCTGGGTGCCCTCAAGCTCAAGTTGCGCCGAGGAAAGTCTGCCAAAGGGAAGGCTACTGCCAACCCCGGCATCTCCGGCAAGAGCGGGGCGCAGTCTAAGGCCCAAGGAAAGGCGCAAGCCGATCCCAAAGCCAAAGCTGCATCTCGCCCCTCTGCTAGCAGCAGTTCGGCGACCGCGGTAACGGCTCCGGCCGAGCCCCGGGAACCAAACCTGCCAGTCGGAGAAGGAGTTGAGGACGAGGCCGGGTCTTCGGAATCCGAGCTCTCCTCGGCCACCTTGGTGGGGTCTGAAGGTAAAGATGCAGGTGAGGAAGCTTCCTCCATTCTGTCATCGGAGCCTGAGGAGTCTGCTGGGGGGCCGGTGGGGGTGAGGAGGCCATGGACGTCGACCAACTCCCATCTCCCAGTCAAGCCCCAGCGGCCTGGGACGAGGACGATCTGTTGTCCAAGTCTCCTTGATGACCCTGGGCTCTAGCCAGATATTGCATTTAATACAGTATGACTAAGCTCCACGCTGCCAAAGGAGCGACATTCTGTCTGCAAATAAATTTACAGCATTGCGTATCTGCGTCAGTAAATCTGATGAAGATTGCTGAGCTGTACAGGCCAGGCCTCATCCTGATCCAGGAACCCTGGATGCGCAACGGTAAGTTGCCCAACATTCCCTCTGGCTACTCTGATTTTTATGTGTGTGGCCCGGGGAACAGCCGCCCTAGAGCGGCTATCCTCGCTGCTAGCCATCTCCAGGCTTGGCTGAGGACTGATCTCTCTGATGGAGACCTTTGCGTCATCCAATCTAATCATTTCTCTCCGCGTACGTGTCTTGTTGCCTCGGTTTATATCCCAGGCGACAGAGACCCTGCTCCGAGAGTTTACTGCGCCTTGCGCAGTACTGCGAGTCCCAGAACGCTGAGCTGTGCTTAGGGGGCGACCTCAACGCGCACCACAAGCACTGGGGCAGCAAAGATACCAACACTAGAGGAGAGGAGCTTCTGGCCCTCATCTCTAACACAAACCTCATGCTCTGCAACCGCGGCAGCACTCCTACCTTTAATAATGGCAGATGGCCGAGGTCCTCGACGCCACACTCGTTACCCCAAGACTCTTTGACAGAGTCAAGGAGTGGAGAGTCTGGTCTGAGGAGCCCTCCCTGTCTGACCACTGCTTTATTGCCTTTAATATCGCGGACACTAAAACCCAGTCTCCGATCACTTGGAGACGCAATATCCGCAACACTGATTGGGCGGCCTACAAGGCTGCCCTTGATCTGCACCTGCAGGAACTCACGGACTTACGTCCGATTGAGACCTGCGAGGATGTGGATCATATGGCTGAGACGCTGACAGGTTGCATTATTGCAGCCTACGAAGCGGCTTGTCCAGCTCGCGCCTACAGAGGCAAGACCTCGGCGCCGTGGTGGAACCCGGAGCTGGGGAAACTCAGGCGGAAGGCCAAAAGCCTTCATCGCCGTGCCATGAAGACCGGAAACCCGGAGGACATGGAGCTTTTCCGGCAAGCCTCCCGCAATTTCAAATCTGAAGTGCGCAAGGCCAAGGAATGTAAGTGGCGCCAATTCTGCAATGAATTGGATCAAGACAGACCTACTTCTAGGCTTGTCAAGGCCCTTACAATGGACAAAATGTCCAAATTAGCCATGATCAAAAACTGACGGACCTGCTGCAGCTATTCGAAAGCACCCTGCCTCCTGGCTCCAAGATCCCCACGTCACCCTATCTACTGCGCAAGGCTCTCGGGGTGAACTGCACACACTACTGCCTGTCCTGCCTGGCTGAAGTCCCGGAGCAGGCCCCCGCCTGTCCATGCTGTGCTGCCGCTCTCACAGCTGACCTGCGCGGGACCTACTGGCAGTTGGACATACTGAGCCAAGTGAGACAGTTAATCGAAACGCAGGGACTGCTGCGCAAGGTGGTGTTTCCGGCTGATCAGTCGGCCACAGAGGAGTCGCTGAGTCGCAGTACCTCCAGCAGATACCAGTATTTCAAGGCCCGTATCGACGTGGCGGCGAAGCAGCATGTCAGCGGAACGGTGAATATTGACTCTTTCCAGGTCAGTCAACTTTATGGCGTTAAAATCGTTACACTCCGGGCTGCGGCCTATAGTTACAGTCCGATAGTGTGAGTAACAAAATTAATAATTCGTTGCCATTGTGCAGGTCTTTCAAACAGCCACCTATTCAATTTGCCCGGTGTACCTGAGCATCAACGAGGTGCCGAACGACTGAAAGGAAAATTTTTAATCATCTGCGGGTTCTGGTGTGGACGCCGGAAACTGAATTGCACCGCCTTCCTCCGACTTCTTGTACAGCAGTTAAATATTCTGCAGTCGCGTGGCGTGGAGTACTCCACTGGTAAATATTTACTCCAACATTGACGGATAAGACGGTCCAAAGAAAAGCATCCGCACTTGGGCTGCGTATTAAATTTTAGGTGGCGGCCCAGACGGACTTTCCGCCGGTCGTCTGTTCGTGACAATCCTGGTGCTGCTTCTGGATGCACCCCAGCGTGTCGAAGCAACCTGTCTGCAGCAGTTTAATGCGCTTTTCGGGTGTGACCACTGTTACATCCAGACGGCCCCTGTTCCCGGTGGTGGCGGCCGTTTCTTCCCTCCTGATGTCACGAATGTGCACCTCGCCGAAGCGGAACGGCATGGCTGCCAGAACGTAACACGCCGGACTCTGGAGGACACGGTGCACCTCGCCGGTAATAAGGCACCGGCCGCCAGCAACCTGCTCGGCGTGAAGTCCGTTTCGCCTCTGATCGGACTGGTGCGACAGGGGTTCGACTACATTGTGGACTCGCCGTTCTGCTACTTGCACCAGACGCTGGGTGGCGTTAAGTACATCATCTGCCAGTTGTTCAGCCAGATGGACAGAAAGCCAGACAAATATGCAGGTGAGATACAGCTGCGTCTATCGCTACAAATCCATCCCACTTACAGTACATATGAAGAATACGCAGTTGGAATCCCCAATAACGGGCTTTCTTACAGTCAATCCTGATCTGCGGCACGACATTCCGACCGTGGACGTAATGACGGCCCAGATCCGGGTTCCAAGGGGCTCCATTCAGCGACCTCCCCGCAGTCTCCGGGATCTTCATCACTTCCGCGGGCACGAGTTTGAAGCGTGGCTGCTGGCATACGGCCCTCTGGTGCTGCCCAATGTGTTGCATGGCGAGTATGAGCGATACCTGCAACACTTCCTGTTGCTGTCATCCTCCGTCTTTTGGCTGACTCTGGAGGGGGCGCCGATGACGGAAGTTGCAGGGACAAGGGCGAACCTGCGCCAGTTCGGCCATCAACTCCACGGCCTGTACTCGCGACGCGCCAGTACTTACAATATGCACAAGGTGCTGGAGAGTGTCGTTAAGGGTTTTTAAACAAAGTTGCAGACTTTGTTCTCACTGTCACCACACGGTCATTGAAATTTTTTCCACACAGGTTACTCATCACATGACCGACTATGCCGAAATGTTCGGCCCTATCCACCTGTCAGCGGCGCAATTCGAGGCGCATCATCATGCTCTGCTCTCCCAGCTGCACGGCAGCCGGAGCCTCGGCGCTGAGCTGCACGCCGTCATCCAGACGGAGGTCGCCTGTCGGGAACTGCGCGGTAGAGTCCCGCTTCCTCCTGCTGTCCCTGACAACCGGCAGGAAGTGGATGGGGTGGTTGTGACTCACCCATTGCGACGGACTGACGGGTGCTTCAGACACGCGTTGCTGCCGAACGGCTTCCGTATTGAGGCCTACTCACCTCGGTTGCGGGCGCGACGCACAGTCTCCAGCTTCGTCGGCATGTTTGCGGACAACTGGTCTCACCCGAGTGATCGCTCCGCACATGACTTCCTCTTTGCCCGTGTGGAAGCTATTATGCCAAGGGGCCCCCGCGTTATCCTCCGCATCGGACTGCTGCCGGTGGAGCCACCGCCTCCACAGCCAATCTTCAGTGGCGCTGCAAGCCAAGACAATGCACCCGGGGGATGCTCCTTCCGGCATGTCCGCCGTCTGCGCTGCGACCCCTTTGGAGAACTTCCGGAGGCAGACATGCGTGAACTGGATGCGCGGCGCATCTTGGGCGCGTGTGTCCTCACAGACACGCACATCGTGCTCTTGTCGCACGCGCAGGCGTCCCATGCATGACAAATTGCGGTGCTGCATGACTGTCTCAATGTCTGTAAACTGACTGTTTTGTAATTAAAATTTGCCTCTGCCGCCGACTGTTTGAGTTATATGTCTTTTCTTTAAACACTCTTGGATGTCGAATCTTATAAAATCCGCATACAGAAATGAGAAATTTGAATGGTAATCTAGTATGTACACCTTTTTCTGCATTTGTCTATTGTACATATTTATATTTAATGGAAGCAAACACTGCTTTTCTTTAATATGCCGTGCATAATTTAATTAATTTTGCTCACATTTCTCCTTCGTTCAGCCAGCGATCCTGCGATGTCAGGTCCCGTTGTAAAAAACATCCGTTTCAGAGCGTCCGTTTTGCGACTTGTCTCGCTAGATTCGATGCACTGAATTGATTGCTCTGCTCTGTTCTGTTTGCTCTGTTCCACTGACTGACTCATTGTCTTAGTTGCTTTTGTGAAACTAAAATTCAGTACCCGCGTAACGTTCCATTTCCACATTTGTGACCATTCAATCCCCAGCTAAACTACATCCTAGATACATATCAGTACGTTTCCATATATGTACAGCGACTGCGGTGTTTTGCCCCCCCCCTTGCAGACGCAGCAGACGAAGACCCAGCGCAGGCCGAGTCAGCGCGCAACAGCGCAGGCTTCTGCAGCAGCAGTAGCAGCAAGCACCAAGCCGAAGAAGGGCCGCAATGTTAACTCCCAGCCAAAAGTCGCTGTACACGTGGAGAATCCCACTCCTAGCCAGCAACCCATTCTGTGCACATTCTGCGGGTCCTGGCCCCCCGAGTTCCATTGCGACCGCTGCCCCCCTGTAGGTCAGCATACGTGCGACGGCTGCAATACACAGTTCCATAATCACCCCGACCGACGCAGTCATCAGCCTGTGCGTCTACACGAAGGTAAGCTCAGAAGATATTGATACCGGGTTAAACATTTGCGAAGTCCAAGTCCACACTGTCTCGGATGCACTACAAGTCCCCCTCTCCCACGCCCACACAATCCCTCCAGTAATCAATACGGAGCCCGCTGCCCCGTCTGTCTCTGAAGGCGCGGAAAACAGTCAGCCTGCCGCGCTAGCGACAGTCAACGAAGAAGCTGCCGGCGAAGCTGACGACGCTCCCACAGGTCCGTGCCACCAGTGCAGCTTGCTGGAGGAGCAACTCGGCGAGGCCCGGACGACCGCCAACCGCCTTGACGCGACGATCGTCGAGCTGCGCGAACAGGTCGCCGAGGCCGCGAGTGCACACCATGCAGAGGTTGCATCTCTCCGGATGGAGATTGACCACCTGCGGAATGTGTTGGCGGACCGAGACGCCGACCGACACCGTCTGGATTCTGACCTCCTGGCATTGCAGCGCAACGTCGTTGAGTGGGTGCAGTCCACTCGGCAGCACCTGCAGGGGGACCTGGCACCTCGAAGCGCGCTACAACGCCATCATTGTCTGGAAAATCGTCGTGATGAGGCTGCGGCAACCGAGTCTACGTTTTTGTCGCAGCTCTACTCCACGGAGGCGGTGTCGTTCTCTGCTGCCACTGCAGCCGCCACCGTGTCCGCCCAGCCCATGGCCGCCGCTGCTGCTGTGCATCAGCAGGACCTGGCTGCAGGCGGGGCGAGCGGCACGATGACGCCACTATTGGCCGGCTATAATATCTTGGTAAGGCGTCACACTGATTTTTTACAAAACCAAGTATTTTTACTTGCAATCACTTCCGTTATTCCGTGTATTTCATTACACTGTCAGGTTCCTGCCCTCACCGCCGTCGTCGTTCGGTCGGCACTAAGTGACTTCAAGCGGGACCCGGACGCTCACAATCGGAGCCGCCTGATCCGGAAGCTGCTGCAGGCCCTCTTCACCAAAGAGGAGCTGCAAATCAGCAGCTGGTCCGGCAAGACCCGCCGGCCCGGCGCTGCTAACAGCCCCGAGAAAATGATGCAGGCTCCGTCGGCTGCAAAGCTTGACGTCCTGGCGTCTTTCCTGTTGACGGAGGCCGGCATTGCTGACTGCAACGACGAGGTCCGGGCCGTGTTTAAGAACATGGCCGACAACAGTCGGCGGGGCTCGCGCCCGAAGGCTGCTCGTCCTGCCCCTGGAGGTGGCGATACGCAAGCCGAAAAGCGCCCCCGCCATGCAGAGTCTGCTATCACACTGCAATCACGGCCGGCGAATGCGGCGAATGCGTCTAATCCTGAACCGGCGGCGAATAGGGGATCTGCACCAGTGGTTAATGATGGCTCTGAACCGGCGGCGACTGCGTCTGCCTAAAAACGTATAATCTGTGTCAAAATAACATCACAAAAATGGTTACACGTTTTCGTCTTCATGCTGGTTTAAAAGCGCTCTTGCAAGCTAGCTTCAACTCATCCACTGTTTTTTCAGTTGCAAGTTACTAGTGATTCCCCACAAAATTTGTCCCGGCGAAAAGTTCATTATTGCTGCACCGGGATATCTGTTGAGTTTGACTCAACAGCGCCATGCTTTTATTGTTCTTTAGTACTTTGCAATGCATTACAAAAAACAAAAAAATTACATTGTGGCTCTCATTACATTTCCAGCTCCACTGTTTTTGCTGCTCCAGCTCCACAGCATTTTATTATGTTCCAGTTCAAGATTTACGTTTACAACTTTCTTTGCTGTTTGTATTACTTTCTTGTTACAGCTACGACTTTTATGCAGCTTGTCTTTTTGCTCAGTCATTTGCCAGCGAATTAATGTTAATGTTAATGTTAAAAAATAATATTTAATTAAATACATACGTTCCTAGTTGTGTTATAAATTAAAAAACCAATTAAGGTAACTAGCTAAAAATTTTCAGCCATTATCTCTTACACTTTTGATTATTTTCTACGTACGCTCGTACGGGACGCAGCTAGTACAGTGTATTCCCGAAGTACCGCGGCGTAAGCAATTACCGGGCAAGGCGTATTTCAAGCGTAGCACTGGCGTATGCCAGGCTGGCAACATGCGTATCTCAAGCGTACCGCGGGCGTAAGCTTAGCGGGCAAGGCGTATTTCAAGCGTACCGCGAGCGTTAACCCCACCCCAAACCCCAGCTGGTTAGGCGTGCGTGGGCGGTTTCTAGGCGTATTTTTGGCGGTTTCTGAAAATGTGCCTCAGTTTTACGCCTGTTTTACGCTTCTTTACGCACAACCTGCTATGTTTACGCCAAGTTTACGCGAAGCTCCCCCATCCTCCCCATAGCCGCGCACCCCCACCCACCCCTCCCCCGGAGCGTTTTTAAAGCGCATTTTAGGCGTATTTCGCGCTCCGTTTTCCAGCGGGGTCAGCAGGCCTGTCGCTGCTTCCAGGTCTCGCAGGCTGAGGTCGCCATGCGGCCGGAGGTTCCGCTTTCTGAAGGCAAACTGCTTCTGGATTTGGACACCCGCGTCAAGCAGACGACGGGTGGTTTTCATTGCCTCCCCTCTAACAAAGAGGTCGAGGGGGGGAATGTCCAAGAAGGAGTTCATGCCAGCGAAGGGCGTAGAGGGAGCCGCGCTCATGATAGCTCGACAAGCGCGGCCTTGCACCCTATTTAAAGCCTCAAGAACCCCTTTCACCTCTAGGGCACTGTTCCAAATGAAGCCGGCGAAGGAGATGGCCGGTCTAACAATGGCAGTGTAAATCCACCAGAGGCGGCGGGGGTGAGGCCCCAGGTAGCACCGAAAGCTCTGCGGATCTGCGCGAGAGTCGCGAGAGCTTTGCGGGCTTTCGTTTGGACGTGCGGGGTCCAGCTCAACCTGTGGTCGAGGGTGACGCCCAGACATCTAGTTTGTTTCTCCATGGCAACAGGTTTGCCATAGAGGGAGAGCGGTTCGATCCTCCAGTTTCGGCGGCTGGTGAACATGATAGCCACGGTTTTAGACTCAGAGAACCTGAGGCCGCAGCTATGTGCCCAGCGCTCGGCACGGTGAATGAAGGCTTGAAGGAGGTCCCTGAGGACCGCGGGCGATGGTCCAGCCACAGTGGCGGTAACATCGTCCGCGTAGCCGACCTTCTGAACAGGGTCCGGATGCGGGCTGCAAAGCAGCTCGTGGTCCGCCCTTCTGGACTTCCACGGAGCGTGAGTGTCCCAGGAGGTGCGAGGTGGCAGTACGATGGGAGACTATGTACATGATCCAGCGGGTGAGGTGCTCGTGCGTGCCCCGGGATTCCAGGGCTCGCTTAAAGGCTTCAAAGAGCACATTGTTGAAAGCACCATCAATGTCGAGGAAAAGCGACAGCGCGTATCCACTGCCAAGCACGGCGCGCTCCAGCTTGTCGACAATGGCGTGCAGCGCACTTTCGATGGAACGTCCAGGACGAAAGGCGTGCTGATTAGGGGAGAGCGGGGAGTTCCTCAGCTCAACGAGGAGAAGGCGCCAGAGCACCAGCCGTTCCATCAGTTTGAGGAAGAAGGACGTCAGACTGATAGGGCGGTAAGCTTTGGCGGAGTGATAGTCTCCCTTTCCTGGCTTGGGTATGAAGACTACCGTAGCCTCTTGCCAGGCTTTTGGCACATAACCGAGGGTAATGCTGGCCTTGAAGAGGTTGCAGAGGAGGCCGAGACACCTGTCATTTTTAACTGCCTCATGAAGGAAGGCAGGATAAATGTTGTCAGGACCCGGGGACTTGAAAGGAGAGAAGGATTTTGCGGCGCGAGCCGTCCTCTCTCTAGTAATGATGGTCGAAGCCAGGATCTGTCCGCCCGGAGAGTGGTCCGGTGGGCCTAGCTGCGGTGCGGCACGTGGGAAAGAGCTGGTGAGCATAATGTCCAGCGATTCCCCAGGGTTCTCAGCGAGCCGGCCGTCCGGTCTTTTAACCTCTTCCGAACTGAAGAGGATTTTATTCATCTCCGTTCCGGTCGGATGGTAAGCAGCGCTTACCATAGACTATTCCTTTCAGCAGAATGGTTTGCTAAGTCTGTGGTCATTCCAGTCTGATAAAAAGACATTGACTATGAATAAGGCCCAAAACTAAGTCTCCATAAACTAACATAGAAAGTTTTACAGCTGAAGATTATGGCTGCACTCATGGAAGAATTTGAAAGTTTTTCCGATTCGGACTTAATGACGTCCGATGAAGAAGAAGACATCATGTCAGAGGACGATTATGGTGAGTCGGACGGCCAGAGCACTGCCGAAGAGACGGAAGAGCTGTCTTGGCATTCTGTAGTTGCTGGGCATGACGTGCAAGCGAATTTGCACGAGTTTCTAGGGACACCTGGACTGAATCCAGGAATTTGCGTACCTGGTGATGTTGAGCAGGCAACGTCCTTTTTTCTCGGTCTTTTTTTGTCCAATAGCCTTTTCGAAGACCTGGCAAAATGGACTAATCGAAGAGCCTGGGCGGCGATCCACTCTGTCAATGTCAACGACCTGCCTCGGAGTTTTGCGCAATGGAGAGATTGCAGTGCGAATGAAGTAAAGAAAGTGTTAGGAATGTGCCTTTGCACGCGAAGGCGTATTCAGCATGCCAGTGAAGTATGAGACAGACTAGGCCCATGGGCTAAGGTCTGCGATGCTTCACGCCTGCCCCTATCTTCAGCAGGTCAAGGCTGGTGGGAGGTCTGCACCCTCTATTTGCCTCTGGCAGCCGCAGACCCCCCCCCCACGCTGTCTCGCAAGTCGACCCAGGGTACTCGTCCCCGCGTGTGTTCAAGGCAGTCCCTAGGGCTGCTGGACAGACTGGGCTCCGGCGCTGGCGACCCTATCCAGTGGCTTCGGCCGAATTTGGGTATGCGGGTCTGGCTCGCCAACCTGCAGGCCGTGGTACTGCTCAACGTACTCTCTAATGCCTAAGGTGTTGACCGTGCCGATGGGCTGGAAGGCCGGGGAGTAGTCCGGTCGCAAGCGGTCCCCCTCCTGGTGTCGGGCCAGCCTTGAGGGTGCTATTGGCCTACTGCCCGGTCAGGTGGAGCGGCCGGGTGGGTACCGCGCCCCTTTGAGGGTAGCCCACCAACCTTTATCATGGCCTTCGAGCCGACTATGGATAAACAAGCTATTTCTAGGGACGGGGACCCTTCTAAACCCCAACCTCAGTCCGAAGGACCGGCCGGCCCTGCTGGCAGATCCCAACCGACTGATTCAACTGTGGCAAAGGAAGGACCGGCTGGCTCTGCTGGCAGATCCGACCAGAGCTACCAAACTCAAAATACCCTAAGACCTGCCAGCTCCGCTGGTGGATCTAAGGGAACCGCGAGCTCTGAGCCTAAAGGACCGGCCAAATCTGGCAGATCCGATGAAGCTCAGCGGGCTCGGCTTGAGCGCAAACGCGCTAAACAACGCGCCAAAAGGCAGGCCAAGAAGGGAGCTGCGGGGGCCAAAGCGGCGGCGTCCACCATGGATGCTGAAGCGACTGGAGTCCCAAGGCAACCAGGCGGGCCGGCCGGTGGAAGCTCCAGTAGTTCAGCGGCGGCGCTCCCTGGAGCTGCTGCCGCGGCTGCTGAGGCCGAAACCACGGCGCAACAAATGGCCACTGCCAACAAGGAGGTTCCTTCGGGAGCTACCTTTGCGGCGAAGGCCAAGGCCAAAATCCCGGGAGTGATCATCCAAGGTCGCGACCAGGACTGGACCACTGATCAGCTTCAAAAAGTGTGGAGTGCTGTTGACTCCTATCTGATTGAGCTGACTGTCGAGGAGGGAATCTCCATCGGCGTTGAGCGGATGGTGCTGCGAAGCACATTCGTTCTTATTGCTCCTAGCAGCGAGGAGGACGCTCGGCGGCTGCTCCAGCGGCTACCGACGGTCTCCTTGGATGCTGACCTTGGCGGAGCTCTTTTTCTTCGCGAGGGCCAGCGTCCAAAGACGATACCCTATGTGGTTTTCGTCCCTGCTAAGAGCACCGCAGCTGGACCAGACGTTATTCGCCGGGTCCTACTGCGTCTGAACCCCGACCTCCCTGCTAGTGGACTGGTGTATCACCGTAAAGTCCGCAGGGGGGAGACGGGCAACTCAATTGTCCTCGGCCTTTCCAGCACTTGGGCGAGTCGGTACCCTAATGGATCCTCTTTCCAGCTGGGTGCCCTCAAGCTCAAGTTGCGCCGAGGAAAGTCTGCCAAAGGGAAGGCTACTGCCAACCCCGGCATCTCCGGCAAGAGCGGGGCGCAGTCTAAGGCCCAAGGAAAGGCGCAAGCCGATCCCAAAGCCAAAGCTGCATCTCGCCCCTCTGCTAGCAGCAGTTCGGCGACCGCGGTAACGGCTCCGGCCGAGCCCCGGGAACCAAACCTGCCAGTCGGAGAAGGAGTTGAGGACGAGGCCGGGTCTTCGGAATCCGAGCTCTCCTCGGCCACCTTGGTGGGGTCTGAAGGTAAAGATGCAGGTGAGGAAGCTTCCTCCATCCTGTCATCGGAGCCTGAGGACTCTGCTGGGGGGGCCGGTGGGGGTGAGGAGGCCATGGACGTCGACCAACTCCCATCTCCCAGTCAAGCCCCAGCGGCCTGGGACGAGGACGATCTGTTGTCCAAGTCTCCTTGATGGCCCTGGGCTCTAGCCAGATATTGCATTTAATACAGTATGACTAAGCTCCACGCTGCCAAAGGAGCGACATTCTGTCTGCAAATAAATTTACAGCATTGCGTATCTGCGTCAGTAAATCTGATGAAGATTGCTGAGCTGTACAGGCCAGGCCTCATCCTGATCCAGGAACCCTGGATGCGCAACGGTAAGTTGCCCAACATTCCCTCTGGCTACTCTGATTTTTATGTGTGTGGCCCGGGGAACAGCCGCCCTAGAGCGGCTATCCTCGCTGCTAGCCATCTCCAGGCTTGGCTGAGGACTGATCTCTCTGATGGAGACCTTTGCGTCATCCAATCTAATCATTTCTCTCCGCGTACGTGTCTTGTTGCCTCGGTTTATATCCCAGGCGACAGAGACCCTGCTCCGAGAGTTTACTGCGCCTTGCGCAGTACTGCGAGTCCCAGAACGCTGAGCTGTGCTTAGGGGGCGACCTCAACGCGCACCACAAGCACTGGGGCAGCAAAGATACCAACACTAGAGGAGAGGAGCTTCTGGCCCTCATCTCTAACACAAACCTCATGCTCTGCAACCGCGGCAGCACTCCTACCTTTAATAATGGCAGATGGACCGAGGTCCTCGACGCCACACTCGTTACCCCAAGACTCTTTGACAGAGTCAAGGAGTGGAGAGTCTGGTCTGAGGAGCCCTCCCTGTCTGACCACTGCTTTATCGCCTTTAATATCGCGGACACTAAAACCCAGTCTCCGATCACTTGGAGACGCAATATCCGCAACACTGATTGGGCGGCCTACAAGGCTGCCCTTGATCTGCACCTGCAGGAACTCACGGACTTACGTCCGATTGAGACCTGCGAGGATGTGGATCATATGGCTGAGACGCTGACAGGTTGCATTATTGCAGCCTACGAAGCGGCTTGTCCTGCTCGCGCCTACAGAGGCAAGACCTCGGCGCCGTGGTGGAACCCGGAGCTGGGGAAACTCAGGCGGAAGGCCAAAAGCCTTCATCGCCGTGCCATGAAGACCGGAAACCCGGAGGACATGGAGCTTTTCCGGCAAGCCTCCCGCAATTTCAAATCTGAAGTGCGCAAGGCCAAGGAATGTAAGTGGCGCCAATTCTGCAATGAATTGGATCAAGACAGACCTACTTCTAGGCTTGTCAAGGCCCTTACAATGGACAAAATGTCCAAATTAGCCATGATCAAAAAAGATGATGGCTCTCTTACTAAAGACCCTGAAGAAGTGCTTCAGCATATGCTTAGCACATTCTTCCCGAGGGTACCTACTGCTAGACCGGAGCCCAACCATTCGATGGATGGAGCCACCCTAGCGGCGGGCATTGTCACTGAAGACCTAATCGCTCGTGCGGTCAGAACCTTCAAACCCTTCAAATCTCCTGGACCTGATGGTATCTACCCTGTTCTCCTTCGTGAAGCAGCCAAGATACCCTCGTTCCTGAGACTCACCCGCAATCTTATGCGGGCCTCTATCCAGCTGGGATACGTTCCCAAAAGCTGGACTGAAGCTCGAGTAGTCTTTATTCCCAAACCTGGGAAGGGTGACTACCAAAGCGTCAAGGCCTTCCGGCCAATTAGCTTAACGTCAGCAATGCTTAAGCTCACTGAGAGGCTTATTCTCTGGCGGCTGCTCTCCTGCGAGCTGACAGCGATGCCCCTCAGCAATAATCAGCACGCCTTCCGTACCGGGAGGTCGACTGACAGCGCCCTGCATGCGATTGTCGAAAAGATTGAACGGGCGGTACTGGGTGACGGTTACGCCCTGGCTCTCTTTCTTGACATTGTTGGCGCCTTCGACAACGTTATCTTTGAAGCGTTTCAGAGGGCCCTTCAAAATCGCAAAGCTCATGCTACCCTCATACGGTGGATCATGTACATGATCTCCAACCGTACGGTCACTGCCCAACTTCTTGGGCAAACTGCCTCCACCAGAGTCTGTAAGGGTGGACCCCAAGGCGGAGTCCTCACCCCGACGCTCTGGAACCTGGTCATGGACGCTCTTCTGAGTGACTCCCGACCTGACCCCGTCTTCAAAGTCGGGTATGCTGATGACGTCACGGCCATTGTGGCAGGACCGTCTCCCAGCACGCTCAGGGATCTGATGCAGAGCTTTATCCGCAAAGCAGAATCCTGGGCCAATGACAATGGTTTGGAACTCTCTGAGCCCAAAACCGTTGCCATTATGTTTACCAGCAGACTACGCTGGAACATACGTCCTCTGCAGCTCTACGGCAGAGATATTGCCTTCGCGCACCAGACCAGATGTCTCGGGGTCACACTTGACCACCGGCTCAACTGGTCCTTCCACGTGAAAGCAAAAGCTAAGCGTGCCTCAGCCATCCTGGCCCAGCTCCGACGAGCACTTGGCACTTCTTGGGGTCTATCCCCAAAGCGGCTTTGGTGGATCTATACTTCCGTAGTTAGACCTGCCATTACGTACGCCTCTGTTGTCTGGGTTAGCGCTACCCAGGTCAAAAGCCATGCAGACCTGCTCAACACGATCCAAGGCAGAGCGTGTAGGCTCATCTGCAACGCCACCAGGTCCACGCCCTTTGCTGGCATGGGGGCCTTTCTTAATCTTCCGCCTCTTGACCTCTTCATCAGGGGTGAGGCGGCTAGAACGACGCGGCGTCTAATTGATGCCGGCGTCAAATTCATTTACATGAGAGCACCTGCTAAGCGGAACCTTGTCCCGCATAGCGATCTGTGCCTCAACTTTCTCAACGAGTGTCAGGCCAATCGCGTCTTCACCGATGGCATTGCCTCAACGCTCAACCTGAGACAGCGCTACTCCGTAGCTATCGACTCGCGCGATAACATCAATGACCATTGGAACCCTGGTGAGCTTCATTGCTACACCGACGGTTCTAAGCAGTCAGCCAACACCGGCTTTGGTGTTGGAATCTTTCTGAACGGGAGGGTCATCGCTACCCACGCTCAATACACTGGGGTCAACTCCAGTGTTTTCCAAAATGAAGTTCTGGCCATCAGCTCCTGCACTGCAGAGCTTCTCGCCACTGGCGTTACTGGTAAGAACATCATTTTCCATTCGGACAGCCAAGCTGCCTTGCACGCCATCAGTGGCTGCAGCACCAACTCTGCTACAGTCCTTGACTGTATCAAACTCCTCAATGTGTTGGGTTCCGCCAACAAAATTACCCTTAAGTGGGTTCCGGGGCATGTGGGGATCCGAGGAAATGAGTTGGCTGACACCCTTGCAAAAGTTGGTGCCTCCGGCTCCTCTCTCGGCCCCGAACCTCTTGTCCCGATTCCTGGCTGTGTCATCGACTCGCGCATCAAAGCGTGGATCAGGACTCAGCACCGCTCGACTTGGGCGAACCGCACGAACTGCAGGCAATCCAGAGGCGCTGTCCCTCAGCCCTCTCACCAGCTCCGGAAGCTCCTCTTGCGCCTCTCGCGCAGAGACATCCGGGCTGCCACCATGACCCTCTCTGGTCACGGCTGCTTCTCCAGGCACCAGTACCTGCAGGGCAACGCCACCAACGCCACCTGTAGTTTCTGCAACTCAGGTGACGAAACCGCTGAGCATTTCGTCAGCATCTGTCCCGCCTTCACGCGGGCCAGACTCACTTACCTCGGGCCACACACATCTATTACTGAAGCGTGCAAACCCGAAAACTTTAATCAGCTCATGCGCTACCTTCGGGCCACCCGCAGGGCTGAACTCTCCTTTCCAGAGAGCACCATAGCTGCTGGCGACACTGGGGGACCTCCCTGGGCGGCGCCAACCCTCCGTCCATAGCGACGCGTCGGCCGTTCAGGGACTAGCGGAATGGGCGCCCGCGCCTTCCCGCTGTGTCCCCTCCGGGACAGCCCTGCAGCTAAGTCTAAGTCAAAGTCAAGTGCCTTTACATGGGTTCCAATAAAAAGGCCGAAATGAACGAGTACTGGAGCACAGACAGTTACTACAGTACGCCGTACTTTCAAGCACCTCAAGCTCTTTCTAGGGACCGCTTTAAGCAGCTACTTGGTCTGCTCCGTTTCTACGATTGCGCTGAGGATCCGATTGTCAACGATCCTCTCTTTAAGATCCGTCCGTTGCTGCAGGCTTTGAAAGAGGCTTGTATTAATGTGTACAGGCCCGAGGAGGATGTGAGCGTGGACCTAACGACGTCGCCTTCATGCGCAAAGACGGGGTGCTGGCTGTCAAGATCGTTGAACGAAAGGAGAGTGGCCTGAAGACTCTGTATTTGCTGGACACGAAAGAGGCGGCTGAGAGGGTTCAAACCAGACGCGTGGTTCGTGGAGGAGCAGAAACAGTGGTGCAGAAGAGCAGGTCAGTTCTCACCTACAATCGGTGCATGGGTGGTGTTGACAGAATGGACAGTCATCTACAGCATCATCTGCCAGGGAGAAAAACTACAAAGTGGTTTTTGAAGCTCGGCTTGCATCTTTTTCTTCAAATGATTCGCAACGCTTGGATTGTGTACAGCCGGTGCGGTGGAGAGAAGACGTTCGCCAAGTTTCTTGAGGCCAGCATTCGGGAGCTGGTGGAGCGTACCGGAACGAGCAGGAAGCGCCCGGCCGCTGGCATCCAGGCCGCTCCAGGTGGCCCAGTCAGTCCGCACTTTCCAACGAAGATTGTGGCGCGGGACAGTCAGCCAAGACCAACAAAGCGCTGTCGTGTCTGCTACAGAGCTGGAAGCAGCAAGCGCACGATCTACTGCTGCCCTGAGTGTCCAGGGGAACCGGGGCTCTGCTTGGAAGCCTGCTTTCAGCAGTGGCATGCCTGATCTTCGACTGCGATTTGGACTAAGTCTGCCTTAATGAATCTATTTGAAGGCAACTGTTCACTCTAACTTAGTCAAAATATAATGCAAGTCAGTATAATTTAATGTAGTTTGTAAGTTTACTGAGTTATTATGTTTATTTAAAGTTTAAAGTTGTCTAACACATATCACAATGTTCTTTTTTGCGTTTTGGAGTACTTTTGCATCTAAATGTACGATCTGTACGATCTGCTTACTTTTGTTTTACTTTGTTAAAATATTTTTCGTATGATTTTTTCTTCAGTCGAGTTGTTTCCAGACCGTGAATAATCTGTAGCAGATTTCAACCAACTGCGGTATAAAAGGCAAATTTTTTATTTGGAAGGATAAAAGTAAAGCTAGTTCCTTTTTGAATAAATATTTGTCCATGACCCCTAATGGCTGAATAGACAGACAGACAGACAGACAGACAGACAGACAGACAGACAGTTTTGAAGAGCTGCTCAATCTGATTTTCCTAACTTCAATTCCATGGCAAGCTCTGCTTACCATAGCCGACCGGAACGGCCTGTGGCCAGCCATAGACTTATAGAGACTTTCCTCACTCGCGAAAGTTTAGGCTTGGATTGGAGTGTCAGCGTGGTAAGCACTGCTTACCATCAGACTGCTGGCGGTTAATAACTGAGAGCTTTGACATTTTGTCGAGGGTGAGAGCCTTAACTACGCGTGAAGTAGGGCGGGTGCCTTCTAACTCCGCGCAGTATTGGCGCCATTTGTCGGACTTGGCTTTCCTGGTTTCACGCTTAAAGTGTGAAAGATGGACACGGAGCACCCAGAGGTTGAAACTCGGTATCGCTCTGCTTAGCATTCGTGTACCAGTCAGTCAAAGTCGTAACCTCGGTGTCGTCCGAGTTGCGCCGAACTTCCGAGCAAGTACAAGCAAGTACAACAGCGCCGGCGTACTCCTGTACTTTTGCTCGTCGTATCGACAAAATGTCGCCGACACTCCAATTGACAGCTTGATCGGAGGACGACCCCCAAAACGTGCAGGAGACAGAACGACAGGACTGGTCAACAATAATCACTTTGGCTACGTTTATCCGCTTCCCAGCCTTCGTCATGACTTCCTCGGGCGGCTGCAGTGTGTCGATTGCTCCAAGGACATCGACATTTCTAATATACGGCAATGAAGAGGGGACAGTTTTAAAAGTCTTTTAAAACCTCAAAACTCTTTTTGAAGTTCATTTGAATCCTTTTGAATAGACGAATGAATATAATGGACTACTAGTCTAGCCAACAGCAAGGGATGAAGGCATAGAATGGATTGTTATTATTTTACAAAATAATTTATAAAAGCCGAACATACACTACAGTGCTACATAATTGCCTATACAATTCACATTTTCTATACTAATATGTCTATTGTACATATAATAATATTGTATACTGTCTGTCCATACAATACATACAAGTAGATAGATACAATCCAACTCACTCTTGCAGGCGTACGTTTTGAAGGTCGCTTATTCCCGTATAGTTACACGCCCGTTCACTAACAGTCGGAACTTCATTGCTTCGATATATTGATCCCTTGGAGTCAACTGAAAGAGGCACCTCCATAGGATTATTCGTGCTGTTGTATCTCGGATCCGAAGTCTTTACCATACCGCCGGCTATGCGAACAGCATCGGAAGTATTGCAAACTTCCCAAATAGACCGCAGGTCCTTGCCGAAAACGCTGACTCTCATCTCAGCCGAGTCGTCCACCAAGACGAATGAAAAAACTTCGCCTCGAACATCGTTCTTCATGTAGGACCTGATCTCCATCAACTCGGTTACAAGGCCAGTAACCGCTGTATTCATGTAGCCCAGTTTCAGGCCAGAGATTTTAGCCTTAATCTTCTTGGTGATTGTAGACGCCATTGTTGCTAAGTTGTTCAGTTTAACAGCTTTAACAAAGTAGAAACAAAACTTAGAAAATAGAAAGAGCTTCTATAAATGTTGCAGTGCAAAATACTTCAGTAGAAATAGCAGGTTAAAATCACAATTTGCAATACATTTTGATTTAAATAGTCAAGCCCACACCCCAATCACCAGCAGTCAACCCCACACGACTAAACAGCCAATCAGAATACAGATACCCCTCCCTCCCTGTGCAATCTCTTCGTTTCCAGACTAAATCGGCTGGGGTGGGTGGGGTCTAGATCTGACAATGGCGTGATCTCACGAGGCTGATTGAACTGCCAGGGCCAACCCCTTCTCTGTGGGGGTTATCTGTGATTATCGTTTTTCACACTCAAACGATGTGTCATTTAGTTAGTCAATTTAGTCAGAATTATTTGTGTTTACTTTATTTTCCCTCCCTCTATCCAGTTCAGTCTTATTATTCTTCTCTCTCTATGTACCCGCCGTCTGATTGGCTCTATAATCTCGCCTATCTTCTCAGTCGCACACTCTACACTCTACCACCCCTCCTAATTCTTACTCGCAATCAACCCCAACCCCGGAGTTTACAACTAAGTCTTTGGCATGACTAAGAGAGTCGCGACAATGAAAAACTGCCGAGTATTGCTACTTACCAGCTCAAGCTGGTTTTGACCCAACCTCCCCTGGCCCAGCTTGGCTTAATCCACCCACCCAACACAGTGCTCTCGCCCCTTCTCCCTGCCAGCGTGAGCTTTACCCCTCACCCTGCAATCCCCCGCATGGCTTAGCCCCAACCAATCCAGCCACTGCTGTCACTCTCTTGAGCTTAGCTCCACTTGTCTGCCCCACCCCTGCGTGGCCAACCCACCAACCCACCCCAAAACGTTTTGCTATAAATATATTCTCACTTTTTGCCCATTTTTTCTTCGCTACTGAATTTCCTACTATTGCTACTACTATTCTGAAAGTTGAAATGAAAGTTACCATCATCGAAGGCGGCCGGCCTCGACGCCGCCAGAACCAACCCCGTAGAAGTAAGTATCGTACATATTGTTACTACTTTTTCATTTCACCTCTCTAGAAGTGTAGTGTAGAGTTTTATAAATACTGAACACTTACACAAACTTTCTTCTTTCTTGTTAACTCTTAGAAGCAAAAAATCCGTAGAGTTCTAAATACACAACGCGTACACACATTTGCTTCCTCTCTTTCTTCACTCTTTGAAGCAAACAAACCAATCGTACGAATCAATCTTAGTCGAACTATATATTGAATTTAATTCTGGGCTTAAGTATAAATCAATCACGATTGTGTTAAATTAAAAAACTGACAATTTCACCATACACGCCTTCTTTCACAGAAATCGAATGCTACTTCCGCGGGGAAAATCACAGAGTGTCTCGCTGCGAGGCAGTCAAACAATACTACGCCCAACAGCGGCAGGAGCAGCAGGCACAGCAGCAGCAGGCACAGCAGCAGCAGGCACAGCAGCAGCAGGCACAGCAACAGCAGCAGCAGCAACAAAACCACCAGCAGGCGCAGCAGCAGGAGAAGCAGCAGCAGCAGCAGCAGCGACAGCAGCAGCACAAGCAATAATAGCATAGCATCCACCACAGTTGCAATCTAAAATAAACATTTGCTGCCAGAAATTGCTGCCTTTTTGAAATTTGCTGAACAGTGTGCTTTCTGAACTTTCTCTTTTGAATTAGTGTAGAGGCGCAGTCATTGGCGGAAACTATATAGAACAAATTAAATCTTACTACATGTACTTACAGTAAAACACTGCAACCTGGAACTACCATATTGATGACGCACACAAACCTGTACATTTAAAGTAATTTAACTAACCAAAATATCAGAATGGCTGACAATAAATATACAGTAAACTTTTCCGCTTAAACTTCACACAAAGAAATTTTTAAAAATTATACAGTGTCCCAAAAATTAGGTACGTAATAAGAGAGCAGTTCCGATTGATTAATCCTTTTCTCTGCGTATTCAGACAAAAAACAAGAAACTCTATTACAAACAATTTTTGTAGGACCTAATTGCATCTTTCGACTTGATTAAAAGAATCACTGCTTCGAAAGTAGTAGAATCACTACTACTACTACCTACTTACTACTACTACTACTACTACTACTACTATGTCATGTTATGTTTATTACATTATTATGACTCATCAATTTGTTAGGCAAGTCAGTACCAGTCTCTATTAAAGTGAACAATATGGCTACGAAATCAAGTATTGTGCTATGCTTCCACACTCAACGCTGTTAATTTATTTACTCTGTATTTACAATTCCAAAAAGTCATAAAAGAATAAGAATCGAGATGTTTCTGCAGAAGGCCTCGGCAACAAGAATGCATCTTAGAATGCACTGTAGAAGAGATTCTTAGAATGCACTGTAGAAGAGATTCTTAGAATGCATTGTAGAAGGGATTCTTAGAATACAAAGTAGAAGAGATTCTTAGAATAGAAAAGTAGAAGACATTCTTAGAATAGAAAGTAGAAGAGATTCTTAGAATACAAAGTAGAAGAGATTCTTTGAATGCAAAGTAGAAGACATTCTTAGAATACAAAGTAGAATTCATTTTAAGAATACAAAGTAGAAGACATTCTTCGAATAGAAAGTAGAAGAGATTCTTAGAATACAAAGTAGAAGAGATTCTTATAATACAAAGTAGAAGATATTCTTCGAATAGAAAGTAGAAAATATTCTTAGAATACAAAGTAGAAGAGATTCTTAGAATACAAAGTAGAAGAGATTCTTAGAATGCAAAAGTAGAAGAGATTCTTAGAATAGATTTATATATTCAACATTAACACCAAGTCAATTGAGTTAAAGTCACACGAAGCAGTTATGACATAATCAATTTCTTAGGCAAGTCAGTACCAGTCTCTATTAAAGTTAGCAATATGGTTACGCAATATAAATCAAGTGTTGTGCTATGCTTCCACACTGCGTTTTCAATACTGTGACGCAATTCAATTCAGTGTCAAATTCAGCCAGTACACAGACGATAAATAAAAAGCCTATTGTGATGATGCAATCGATTTCAGAATCAGAATTCAACCAGTCAGTTTTTTCTCTAGCATTCTTACAATGCATTTCAAGTCGAAAAGTTTGCTTGACCTTTGCAAAAAAGCATGTTTTTCGAATATTTAATCCCTTTAGCATTTAGCAATTTCTTAGCCAAGATACATGTACCGTCCCGGGAAAATTTCTGATCGAATGGTGCAAGTTTGAACAAAATCGGTTGAGCCATTCGGGAGATAATCGATTGCACACAAGCAAACATACATACAAACAACTCATTTTTAGTATATGGACTAGCCATTTAGCCCCCCGCTGGGGGGCATTAAAATGACACCAAGTGGTTTTGATTTTGGCCCAACAGTAAACCATTAATTTCCCTTTCCATTAATCAAAAATTACTTTTTCTCATTCTGAAAAAAAAATTGCCATGAATCAAAACTTTCACCAGCAAAAAAGTTTCCTTAATCAGCCCAAAACCCGTTTTCAATCAGCAAATAGTGCTTATCCTTTCAAGCACAAACTCTTAGAGCATATCGTCATTGGCCTGGGCATATTTTGGTCCGCAGCAGGAGCTCAATATGCAAATCCCTGACGGCCTTTGACACCCCTCTTTATTAGCCTAACTCAAAGAATCAAACCTTTAATAAATACGCTGGTATTTCCTATCAGCAGAATTCAGCATCACTTGTGTGTACTATTTCATTATCTGAATTAAATGAGCTACTTGAGCTGTACTACTTGACGATCTGACAATCGAACAACAAACCTAACCCCCTCCCCCCAAAAATTCAGCCATCCCCCATGAGCCTTGACATCTCAGCAATTCCCCCAGTAGGCCTTGACATCTCAGAAATTCCCTCAGTAAGCATCGACATCGCAGCAATTAAACTCGAGCCTTGACATCTACGCAATTCTCTCAGGCCAGTAAGCCTTGAAATCTACGCAATTCTCCCAGGCCAGTAAGCCTTGACATCTCAGCAATTCCCCGAGTAAGCCTTGAAATCTCAGAAATTCCCACAGTAAGCCTTGAAATCTCAGCAATTCCCCTAGTAAGCCTTGAAATCTCAGAAATTCCCACAGTAAGCCTTGACATCTCAGCAATTACCCCAGTAAGCCTCGACATCTCAGCAATTACCCCAGTAAGCCTCGACATCTCAGCAATCCCCCAGTAAGCCTTGACATCTCAGCAATCCCCCAGTAAGCCTTGACATCTCAGCAATTCCTCTAAGAAGCTTTGACATCTCAAGAATTTTCCCAGTAAGCCTTGACATCTGAGCAATTCCCATGAGCCTTGAAATCTCAGAAATTACCCCAAAAAAGCCATGATATCTCAGCAATTCAACCAATAAGCCTTGACATCTCAGCAATTCCTGAGATGTCTCCACAACAACCTGAAATTATCCCTTCAAATCCCAAAAAACAGACTGCAGTCATACTCTAGCGGCATAGAATTGTCCCCACAGCAAACAATAATTTACTCAGCAGTCCACAGTAGTCCACAGTTACCACCTGAGCAGTTTGCAGCTATACGCTCATAAGTCTGGAGCAAAGACAAAAACAGCAAAGAATATGGTCTGGAGGAGCTCCGTCTGCACATCTCACATCTTTAAATCTATGAAATGATCCTCCAGACCAGACAATATGATCTATATGTCTGGAGGAACTACCTTAGCAGTTTGCAGTTTGTCCCCTTTGCAGTCTGCAATGATCCTTTTGACAATCTGCAGTTCTTCTGTCGGCCGGCTCCTCAGTCTCCTGCTTAGCAAACTGCAATGATATTTTCAACAATAAAAAATTGCTAACAGTTTAGTAACGACTCATCAATCAATTTTCGATACATATCGGCAGTTTTTTGCACAAATCAGCAGTAAGCAATACCTTCATTCCTAAATAGCAAGCATCCCCAAAAAGAAAGCAATCGCAGCATCTCCCCCCGTCAACCTTGTAATCTCAGCACTTCCCCCCATAAGCCTTTGAAACCTCAATTCAAGCGATTCGTCCAGTAAGCCATGGCATATCAGCAATTCCCCATGGGCTTTTAAAGTCAAAAATTGCCCCAAAAAGCCATGACATCGCAGCAATTCCTGATATATGCCCACAACAACCTGAAATTATCCCTTCTAATCCCACAAAATAGACTGCAGTCATTATCTTAGCAGCCTGGAGTTATCCCCTTGCAGTCTATAACTTTCATTAACATTAAGCATTTATCCCCTCAGCAGCCTAGAACTGTCCCGTCAGCAAACCACAATAATTCACTCAGCAGTCCACAGTAATCCCCTAAACAACCTGGACTTAATCACTTAAACTGTACAGTTTTGAAACTGATGTCTTGCTATCCTATCTTCTCTGAGAGTTGTCTTGCTCAGAAGTCTATCAATCCTCCAAGCAGCCCCCCTCAGCAGTATTCAGTTTGTCCCCTTTGCAGTCTGCAGTTCTCCTCTCGGCCGGCTCCTCAGTATCCTTAGCAAACTGAAATAAAGGATCCTTTTAAGAATCTGATTTTTTTCTCAGCATTTATTACGGTTCACTAATAAATTTTCGATACATATCGGCAGTTTTTTTCACAATTCAGCCTTCATTTTAACAATAAATTTAGCAGTTTAGCAATTTGATACTTTCATGGAGCTAGGCAATACCCATTGATGCGATGAGTAATACGCGAAGCAGTTTTTTACAAATCAAATTTGCTTAGTAAATTAGCAAAATTTTTTCATTAAGTGTGCCTTGTGAATTCAACAAAAATATTCCTATTAGTTGAGCCCGAAGTTATATATAAATGAATAAATAAATTTAATTTTAATCATCCGCTGAGGAGTCAGACTCGAACCTTGGACCTTACGCCTAGCCTAAACCTAGTCCTAGTGCCTACACTGCGGCTATTCCGCCTACTGATGGGAGGGCGCAAAAATCAGCTATATATGCTTCTGCACTGCAGTCAAATACATAGCAGTGATAGGCTGCTCAGTGTGCACAGGTTGTGTGCAGGCAGAGCCAATGCACAAATAAGTGAAATCTATAAATAGCAATTGTCTATGCAGTCCACCCGTCAGCCAGGGTCAGAATGTACACACGCAGCCACTGAGCATTATTTTCCTCTCCCTTATTGCAGCCAGTATTGAGGCGTACACAGTAAACAGAGAAAATTTGTGGCAAATTTAAAACCTTTATCATTGAAGCAAATTAAAGAAATTTTTATCGGTACAATGGCCGGACAATTTGCAATGTTTTGCAGAAAACGCGGTTAAAAATGGTTGAGGCATTCAATTTGTAGAGTGAAATTCCACAGACAGACAGACAGACAGACTTTAGAGATTTAGTATAGGTGGAGGATGGACTGTAGGTGGAGGATGGACTGTAGCTGCATTAAAAATCGTATGTCATGTGGATACTGCCGCTTTTGTTGCCAAAGTGGTAGATTTTTGGAAGATTGTAAATGTCAAAACATCAGATCCTCACGCGATGCTGCTAATTTAAACTTTCTACTCAACTTTGCCTCCATGATTGGTCGAATAGCAGGTCGACGTGGTCCCTGCCGCCCGCGTTCCTTGACTATAGAGACTCAGAGAGCTGTTATCCAAACAGCGAGGGGTCTCGTTGAGATGTCGCAGTATCTACTATCTCACTTGTAGGTACGAATAATACGAGCTATCAGGTATTAATTAGTTTAATTGAGGTTGTATATCACTAAATATTCATGCTATACAGCTATTTTCCTTATCCTTTTCAGGTGACTTTCAATCGGATCGGCTGGAGAAGGAATTCTCTATCTACAGGCAAGGCCATGGAGGTTGCTATTTCGTATCCGTAGAAAAAATACTTATGAGTGCTCGCCTTCGTCGCATGCAAGTGTACGCACGCCGTAAGGAGGATGCTCCAGAACAGGAGCGATCTGACTGTTGCGACAATGAATCGTCTGAGGCTGAGCTGTTACACCTGGATGGCCTGTGCCAATATGGAATGCATTTCGGAGAGAGTGACGTTGTACTATATTTGCGGATACGTGGTGCGCAAAGAAGACATTGTTGATGACCTATAGTGTGAGGTTTCCGATGACTGCGCAATTGGCAGCTTGCGTCTTTGTGCTATGCCCTCTTTTTAATAGCAAAGCTGACTTGTGTCAATCGTGCAGGAAAGTTTTTTCCCTTTTCTTCAATTCATATATGGATGTTGCCAAATTTGCTGATGTTAATGTAGGTAGAATTTCAAAACACTTTGTGAATGTCTTTTTTAAAGGACTTGTACGTCGCGAATCAGTTGCGTCCCGAATATCCCCGAATGCCAATGCGCGCAGACTTCGCAAACTCTCCAATCCCATGTAATATGTGTAAAAATTGACATTCACTTTGTGTAGATGCCATCTGTCTAAAAAGCGTGCCGATTTTTTTGCCATTGTACTCTTCTTGCAGATGCCACCTGTCTATAAAGCGTGCCGATTTTCTTTGCCATTGTACTCTTGCAGATTCAAACAAGCGTGCCGGTATTCTTAACTCTGTCTAGTTTTAAACAGTGAATTTATTCTGTTTTTCGGTTTTTGGTTAGTCACTCTCAACAAAAAACTAAAACGTACAACGAAATATTTTACAACAAGCGAAGTATTGTATAAAGACAACTTGCTTATATTGCATCAAAAAACAAATGCACTTCCGTTGAAATTTGAGCTAGGGTGAAAAGGCAAAACAGGTACTTGGAAGTTTTTCAGCCATTATCAAGTGGCTACAGTTTACAGGATCCGTTGTGGTTTAGTTATAGGCGTTATTTTTAAAACTGTTTTTACATTTGCTTCATACAAGAAACCTGCTATGTTATACCACTCTAGTCTATAATTTTTGCGTACGTTTTAAAAAAAGGTATAATATTAATATGACATCAAAAAACAATATTGAATACCTAGACTCAAAGTTCTTATTCTCAAAATCATTTGTCTTATTTCGTCTTTTGACCCTACTGGCGTATTTATATGATACAATGCGCGCAGAACCAGTACGTCTATTTGTACCTGTACGTCTGCGATAGGTTTTCGCATGAACAAGTAAAATGTCCGCTCCACAGTGACAATGAACGGTTTGTACTGAAGCAGCGTTTGAAATAAGTGCTACAATAAAATGAAGAGACATTAATGTAGCACTTCGAAATTCACCAGACAAAAGCTAAATTTCGTCGCTTGAAACTAATTTCTAAGATTTCTGCATCGCGTTAATAAACAACACAGATAATAAAAGAACTAGATGGGCCACTCAGGCATATATACTTAGTAAAACACGTTTCTACTTTTAGTTCAGTAGCAAGGAAGTATATATAAGCTATTTTAAAGGCAGCTGAAATGACTTCGATAAGTTAAGAAGCCCAAGCCAGCAGCCGTAAACAGCTTGCTAATTTGTTTAGCAATAATGTACATTAGCCAGCGCCAACTAAAATGTACATGGCCGCTGCTGGAATGCTAAGAAAGGCAATAAAAATGTGGGGTGGGGAGAAGGGTAGTGTGGAAATGCGCGGTTGGAAGTTTAAGTGGGGGGAAGAGTCAATAAATGAGCATTGCTTTAAAAAATACATAAAAATGCTTCCGTTTAACTTGCTACCGACCTGAAAGTAGCTTGCAAGCAAATATGCTGAGTGGCCCATCTAGTTATTCTAGTATCTGTGATCACACATGAATAAGGACTAAATTATGCGCATCCTGTGAAAAAACTACGCTTCACCGAGTTTCTGGAGCCGGTCTACATAAAATTGTATAATCAGCCTCTAATAAAATTTGAATGTTTTGTGAGTGTCGCGTCCTTTTACTTAAGTAGTCCCTGGACGAAGGCTATACACACTGCTGGCCTGATCGCCTGCATCAGCCTTGGATGAAGTCGCCAATTGTCAACGAGGTAGCGGCTGAGGATTCTCGCGTGATGTATGAGGCTTTGAGATTGTACGGATGGTCGCAGCGGTGTAGAGGTGGTTAAACTGACAGCAGAGTGCTAGGAAGCAATCATTCTGCTTCACTGCTAGCTGTGGACTTTTGCCTCCTACTTCCATCGCATTAGGAACCAGTTTCGCACAATTAAGCTTCTCAAGTTGACGCTGCAGCCTGGCCACAATGGACTGCACGTCAACTTTTCGGATAATTACGCCGCGAAATACAGCAGTAGTGCAGTCAGTGAACTTTGGCGATCAGGACAGTATCGTCCTGCATCAGGAAGTTGGCTACGTCAACGGTTGGAAGCCGACTGCCTTTATTACTGTTTCAGACGCCTTGACGTCTGAGGCTAAGACTGCCGATGCAATTGCCGCACGTCTCAAGCCCGTACTAGTTTTTTCTGGTCGAGTGCGAGAATCAGGGTTTCCGCGTTCGCCGACTGTCAATGCTTAGCGACTCGCCATCCAGTCAATATCGCAGCATGAATATGATATATATCTTCCACCGTCTACTGTTGTATTGTACTTTGACATCACTGAGTGACAGTGGTTGTACACCGGGGCTAGTCATGGCAAATGAGCTGCCAATGGTGTCGGGCGGCTGTCAAGCGCCACTGTGACCGTATTGTCGTCAGCCGAGGCTAGGTCATCACGCTACAGGACGTCCTATTGACTATACTCGTACGATCGGCTGACAATCCTATGTTATCTTGGTTGTATGAGGAGTGGGATGTTCAGGAGTTCTGCAACATACTTGAGATGCTGAAGTTTTCCGACATACGGGACATCTCCAAGATGCATAACGTATGGCGGACCGAAAAATGGGGACGCTGGAATTCGCGCGACTGGATTTCGCGCTACTTGTTTTCTGCGCGACATGATTTTTCGTGAATCGGATTTCGCGCGACCTGGAATTGAAGCGACTGTACTTCGCGCGACCGGATTTCGCGCGACTTAAGCGACTGAATTTGAGTTGAGAGACTTTGTGTATTTTATTTAGGAGATTTTTGAAGGCAGTAAGTTTGTCTCTGAGTTTAAATCATTTTTTTAGTCTCAAGTCATTTTAAATCCTATTTCGTGTTTCCGATATTCAGTGTTTGAGTTAGATACAAGACCAGAAAATATTTGAAAAAACACACAAAGCGTGTGTTTTACAAGTAAAACTGTTGGATTATGTTCAGTTACAATAAAGCCATTTGTTTTTCTTAAATAAGGATTTAATATCGAGGTTCTCATATGTCCTGAAGGAACTGGTGGCAGCACTACCTACGCTACTGAGAAGGCTTCCGGTTGAGAAGACGGAGAGCCCATACCACTGTGCTAGACAGCCGGAGAAGCACGAGCTATTTCAAAATAAACCTTTTACCAACACGCTTCAAACCATGTTTAATGATGTATACCACCACTGAACTCAGAATTGAACTCTACGACGAACCAAAACTAATTATTATGACGCTCGTAAAAAATTAATTTCTTTTTTACGCAAAGGCAAAATGTCTTGCTCCAGTAGGTCAGACATTCCAGACGTCGTTAGACGGATCAACCTATTTTAAGTTACCGAAAAGAAACCTACTTGCGTGGCGATACACCCGTCAAAATGAAATTAGCGTATTGCTGAGTCAACCGTGTGGCATTTCATGTCACAATTCTGCAGTTCTTGTGAAGAGTATGTCAAATAGCTATTGCTTTGGTTTGCATGGGTGCTTGCGCCTGTGCAAACCGGCTTTAGTGATCAGCCCGCCCCTTGCGGTCTCTGTGCATCTGTGTGGGGTGGGGGCTGGTCCCCACCCCCTCCGCCTGCTAGCCTTTTTAGGTGGGCCTCTCGCCGCGTTTTCTGACTCAATTTGCGCGCAGCTCTCCGCTTGAGGTTTTTTCAATTCAATTTTTGCTTTTAACTCAATTTTTTTATTTATTTGTAACTCGTTATAAAATACATAGCTTGGAGGTCGCTTTTTCGCTGTGCGCCTCCCGCGCGTTGCTCGCCTTGCTCGCCAATTGTCTCAATGTGCCTCTTTGTGTCTGGCTGGTCACTAATCATATTTCTTATCATTATCAATACCTTCGAAAATTTTTGTTCTCTAAATGAAAAACTTTACGCAGTGCTTTATTTAAGTCGAAGCAGCTACGCAGTATTGAAAATTGTTGAGTTATGCAAAAAGTCTTTTTGTTTTACCAAGAAATTTATTTTTATGCTTTCGCTGATCTCTAATTACCTGCTGCTGAGATTTTAGACATTATGTATGTATTCATTCGCTGTAGTGTAAGCGGAGATACTAAAGGAATAACTAATTACCTGTGGCAACTTAATAGCAACTGAAATTAGCAAAATTGGGGCTTCCTGTGAGCATCTATCATAAACGTGTTTCAGCTTTTCTGTTTTGATCGGCCAGATTTTATAAACTTAAAATTATTAATATATTGTTTCAATAATACAATTTTGTATTGCATTGTTTCTGCACTATATATGCTAGAGGGCTACAATTGCAGCCTTTAGTTAGAAGCCAAGCATTTGGCTATTAAGACCATATTTCATGTTATTTTATGTAGTTGAATTGATTCCAGCCTATTCCACCAAAATCTCATTATTATACTGAGTTAATAATAATACAACAATGATTTGATAATAATTAAACTATAATTTAATTTCGAAATTATTTTGTGAGTTTACATTTGATGATTGGAAATACATTATTTTCGCATTATCTGTCTCTAGGGTAGCAAACAACACAGTAAATGCAAATTGCATTATCTTAAACAGTAGTAACCAACAACAGAAGTATGAATTGTAGGAATCGAATTATTTTGTGGTTGCGGAACGATCGATATATTGCATGCAGCTGCATGTGAAACAAAAACAGTTTTACAATTTTCTCCTTTTTGTTTAACTGCGCCTGGTTTCTGTGTCCTGATCAAAATAAAAATAAGCATGCATTGGATTTAGAAATCTGAAAAATCCTACGTATTTAAGTTATTAGCTGCAACCCTGAGTACAGAAAGCTTATACATACAATTATCCATAATATTATTTCTTTGTTTATCAAATCTGACATATAGTAAGCTTCCAAAGCAATGAAAACCGAAGGTCTGCAAGGGTATCAAGACATTCGGATCGTCTCATTGATCTAGAGGTCACTACTTACCGAGGCAAATATTTATTATTTTATGTAAGGAAAACCAAGAGTTACCTTAACTTCGGGGGGGGGCGTAGCACAGCGGTAGCGCAGCTGCTCTGGTGTGCCAGCGACCCAGGCTCGATTCCAAAAGCAGCCACATTAATTTGGGGCTGAATTGGAATCTCGGCTTGGCTCTGCTCGTGCAATTAATGGCCTTGAGAGCCACCCCCCAAGGCGCAGTGAAGTGTACATGTTTAACGATAATATAAAGTTAGGGCCGCTGTACACTCCTGCGTGAGTGTGTGCCTGCGTACGTATCCGCGCGCTTGTATGCCTGCTCAGGGGAGTCGGCGGAATGGGCAGTAATGCCTCTCGCCGGTTGTGTGCCTATGTCGCTTAAAGTGCGCCAGGGTGCACACAACCCCCTGCCTCTAATAAAAAAAATACCTTAACTTCACCAGGAGCAGTTCTGCACTTGCAGAAATTAGTATGACAACCTGCTTTGCCTTTGTAAGTGTGATCTTAATAATGAATAAGCAACTGACACTGTAGAGTTGTATTAGGCAGTGGCCATGCTGTTAGTGGCTTAAACTGGCCTTACTTTGTGCTCACTGAATGCACTTCACACTAAAACATAAACAAAATATCTATAATGCGTGGAGCAGCGCGGATGCTGAAACGCAGGAACTAACCTTACCTTAAACATCAAATTAACACTTGTTTAAATATGAAAATTGCTTTAGCGTTACTTATTTTTATTTGAAACTAGGCGATGAGATCTATTAAAGCCTATGCTGGTAGAGTCGCTCGCTTAGCGAGAAGAATAAATAGAAAGCTTAATATCAACATTTGAATATGATTGCAATTTCTAACAACTTCAACGCGTTTCGCACACCATGGTGCATCGTCAGGATTTTATTAGAACGATTTGAGAAAGTGAGATTGAAAACGATTGATTAAATATTGGTTTTTGCAACGTACACAGGTAAGGAGGGTAAGATTGAAAACAATTGATAACAACTTGGCTTTAACAACATACATAGGTAGGTAGAAGAGAAAATTATAGATTGAGATTGAAAATTAAACCAAATGTACACAATTCTTGTCCAGTGGTCAAAATGCAGAATCAGGGGCGGTAGCTTAAGTAATTGAACGTCAAGCTAAGTGTACACAGCGTACACGACTGTGTCAATCACTGTTCAGAAAACGCGGAGAACATGACCTGCACCACTATGTTGTAATTGGGTGTTGAGATTCGGGGTCTGAGCATTAATGTGCAGGGCCTCGAGAATTCTAAGTTTGGCGTCAGTATGGCTATGGTCAATGATTTTAAAGTGTTCTTCTGGTTTGCAGTCATTGTAGTTAGTGCATTCAAGGAGGTGAGTTTGTATAGCAGATGGTTTGAGCCAGTGTTCCCTGATCCTCGTGTGTATATTAGGACCGTGTGTGTTAATTAAGACTAATTATTTTGCTAGCGACTAGAACGAGTTGAGACTTAAGAGTCTTAGACAATCTAGGTGAAAATAAAAGACTAAGCATTTAATAAAGCATATCAGACCGTCCTCAGACTGCCCGACACTAGCCTCACCAAGAAGTGTGCGCTAGGATGGGATGAAAAGCTAGAGCAAATCGGGAAAAGCAAGGATAAACAACGCGCGATCACCAATCACTGGAAGCTGATGGTAAAGAAAGCAGGAGTCGACCCTATCGATATAGAGCGCATAGTTTAGAATAGAGAACCCTGGAAGGACACGATGGACCGCCAAGTTAGAAAACTAAGACTGAGAGAGAGAAATCCAAGAGAAACCGCAGGGAACGACAAAGAGCCAAGCACAGGGACAGCAGAGACGCCTACATCGAGGACGCGAGCGGACAGGCTCACAGGCTATAAATGCAGATTCGACGGCTGCAACAATATATGCGCGTCGAAAGGTGGACTAGCCATTCTACCAAAATTGCATGCACAGGAGGATAGACTGTCAAACTGCCGTGCACGAACTGCCAGCAAATCTTCAGCACCGAGGCGACACGGAAGAACCACAAGAAGTGGTGCCGCGGGGCGAAAAAGATCGGCGGTAAGAGGAAGATGCCACCAATACGACAACTGGTACAGCGTGCCACGCCCCGATACAGCCACAGACCACCGACCAGCGCGCATCGATCGCCCGCATCTACAAGGGCGTCAGGAAGGCCTGGCCATCGTGCAGGCGACTCCTGGCAGTAACAAATATGGCGCGCCACCGGCAATTCCTTGGAAAGAAAGGTGGAGGCCGCGAGTAAGTGTGTCCGGTAAAACCACGCATCAGGCGACAAAAGGTTTTATGATGATGATGAAAAGTGAAGGCTCCCTTTCGTGCACTGGAGCTTACTTAGTGCGACCAAAAGAGTTTACAGAAGATCACTTCAAAGCTGAAAACAGGAAAGAGAAAAGCGAAATGCATCTGACGAAGAGTAGCAAATCGGAAAGACGGCACTGGTGCGACTGAAGAACAGTGCAGTTCTGATTCTATATCAGCAGCGACTAACTCAGAGAAATCGCAATTAATTTGTCCGAAGTGTGACTCTCCTTAAAAAATCCCTTAAGCCATTTAAAGCACTGGCATGAAATGAGCTTAGAAGAGACAAAGATCATTCGAGCAATCAAGACAGCGAATCTATCAGCGTATAGAAGTCAAAGTCTAGCACCTCCCAATATACGCCAGATGAGGAAGAAAGCAATTCAGTTCTGTCGTTATAAGTTTACTGGTCCGACCGGGCGTAGCTTGGTTGGGTGTTAAACCATTGGGGCGTGGCTCTTGTGCGTTGGTGCGGGGGTGGTGGGCCGGGCCTTGGTCACGTGCCCGCGGCCTGGGTGGCGTTTATTTAATACGGTGCGGGCTGTCGCTGACCCGCCAAGCGCGTATTGATTTCCGGTTTCCGGTGGAAGGCTTGCCCAGTCGACGCGGACACAATCACGCAGGGCCATTTTTAAAAATGTCTTTTGCCGGAGTTTCTAGTCCGATCGATATTATACACGCGAAGTACTGTTCCAGGATTATTGAGTTTTTAACTAGTAAGTCTCAATCTTGCTCCGATGAAAAGAAGACATATTGAAGGTCTAAAACGTTTTGGAGTATACCTGAAGAGCTCGTTTTCTAATTTCGTTTCAAAGGCTCAGTTGGCAAAGATCTTTTCTTTTAATCTGCAAGGGTTACGGAAAGGCCCGACTACAGGACACGAAACTTGCCGAGACATGACGATATGCGTTTGACAAAAATAGACTGCTTTTAACGAGCTCTTAACTGTCGTTTATGTTGTCGACTTCTTTGCAGCCGCCGAATCTAAGCCTTCAGTACAGGATCCCAAGAAAAAAATATATTTACTGACTTGGTTTTTTGGCGAAGGCAACTTCCACTGCGCCGATGCAATCATCGATATAAGTAAATCGACGGATTCCGTGTACGGAAATAATCATGTTTTAAACGGAGCGGTTGCACTTGATTACTTTTCGATTATGGTAAGTTTCAGAGCATTAAAGTGAATTTTAACGTACTTTTGTAAATCTCGAAAAAGGTTTTCTGTCCTAAATAATTTGAAAACAGTTAACGTCCGTACTTATCGTCATGTTGTATGACTAAAGGTGGTGAATTTCTGAGCGAATGAGACCATAATCTTGTGCAGAAGCGAATGTTGCACTCAAAAGCAACCGCTAAGCTAAGCTAAGCTAAGCAAAGCAAGAAAGCGACAAAAATTGGACTTAGGATAGGCGATAACAACCAAGGGCATAATTAGGCACTCCAATTTATGAGCTTACACGCTCGTATAAGATGATATAATAGTCACTTATCATCCCCTTCCTTGTTCTACCCCTTACCCAAGTCCATTTTTTGTCACTATTTTTCCAAACAGCTTCTTGGTGTTACTGTGAGAATGACGTTTCATTTGTGTACGTAGGTCACTCAGACTCCACTTTATCTTAAGTTGACAGGCCCATTTGTCAGATTTATTTCTGTAACTCTAAAATCAATACATGAATGGATATTGCAGAGATTAGATCGTGAAATTTGCGGTTGCTTCGAGAAGTCCCCCATCGTGACAACTCATATATGTACTGAGCTTTAAGAGTGTAATAGATCCATCTTTGGAAAGTTCCCGCTTGGTAATACATGCTGTCATTTTTTTCATTTTCAATCCCAATTTGACATATGCTTCAAAGCACTTTCAGTCAGCGGTGTCCGTACTAATTTGATAACACGCAAGGAGTAGCTAAGAACCAAGACATTGTTATGTATCTACGTACGAGGCGGTGCAGTGGGAGACATCAACAAAGTCCATCGCTCTTATGACCCATTAGAATAGGTCCTCTTTCATCCATGCGGAGATGACTGGAGATTTGGATTAAAACTAACTAATGGAAATAGGTGAACAGCAAAAGCAATGTATTTATGTGTTGATGGTCAGACCAAGTGTCTTTCAACGGTTTGTATTATGGTAGGTGATTGTTACAACAGTACATGGAAGATCAAACTACAAAGATTGAAAGAGATGGTCCAAATTATCTGATTGAATGGCGACGCAACAAAAGTAGGTTTATTCTACCATCGACGTTTTTCGGCAGTCCATGCTACTTGACGGAGCGAAAGCAGGATGCCATGGCATATTTTAAAACTTTAGAGACCGGATTTATTTACAACAATGATTGTAAATTCTTTTTAGAGCGAGATTAAAGACTAACTGGTTAATGGACAGAAAGCTGCCGACAGGCCTGACATTGTAATGCGAGTTTTTATTTTTAAAAGTAATCAGCTGCTCAAACGGCTTAAAATACGGGGTTGTTCACAGAGTTCCTCTATAGGCAGAAGCACGTTTGTGTTCAGTTTTATTTTTTCATGGCTGATTTAACGGTTCGGCCAAAATCTAGGCTATCCATCAATTTGATGGGTTATTTTGTTGACCTTAGTGTTGATCCTGGTGAAAGCATACGCATTTCAGAAAATGGTCAAGTACGAGTTTTTCGATATGATGAAGCGAGTATCTATGATGTGCTACACAACTCCAGCACGCAGAAGTGGCATTGCAGCGGGAGTACATACTTTTTGAGTTCGCAAGAAGGCTGCCATTTTGGAATTCGTCAGATTTCCAGAATCCAACATTATTAATTCAATGATTAGTTGCCAAATGCATTTTTGAGGGTCAGTGCAAAATAATTTTCTAACACTTCATGCTTCCTTCAGACCAGTTTGTTTGTCCAAGTAGAGGCCATAATGGAGTCCTGCACGGCCCCCAAGGATTTTTTCCTGGAACCACCTTTATCTAAACTGACCTTCTGGAAAAGAAAACATAATAGAAATTTCATTCTATTCCTCGAAGTGCCCATCATCTGCCGCTTAACGTCAAATTTTCAATTGGGTCTATTTGTCACGTCACTGGGTGGTATAATAAAAATCCCAAAAGTTCTTTCAAGTTTCTTATTCATACGACTCACTATCATTTCTCTACGGTGTGCTATTTCATTACAGCTCATCAAAGCAAGAAATGGTTCTTCTTCGGCACAAGATTCCAACCGTTCTTCCAGCTCTTTTCGGGGCGAGAAGTCGCACTCTTAACTTTCATTTTTGGCGCACTACCCATGATCGTATCAACAATATAGACCCATACATGCAGCTTCAACGTTTGGTTTCAAAAGCGCAATCGGTCGTTATAGAAATTCTTATCTGTGGAACTCGATCCAACGAGCATTGATGGCATCGCTGTTTGAAAAGTACAGTCAAAGTGCAAGTGCAAGTGCAAGTCGGTCCCTGAGAGGGCACACTAGCATAAGACAGCGTACTGGTGGTCTGAGGTGCAGAGCAGGGATTTTTTATATCATTTGGTGCATAAAAACGTCTGGATCAGAGAATCAAAATAGTTTCTGTAGTTCACATGTAGCCCATTTATTTCCATACATTGATAGTACAAAGGTTCTGTTAAGTTTAGGCTAATTTGTCACGCATGATTCGCTGAAATCACACGTAAATTGTCTCATTTATGCGTTTGCCTGCTGGAATTTAAGTAAGGAACCTTTGTAGGAAATTTTCCTTAGGGACACCTGTCTACAACCTGATTCCTCGTGTATTCCATGAGAACCCTAAACCTGGTGCTACACTTTAGACTATCCGGGATTTTCTTCTGGTCCGGATATCCGAACGATATCCGCCCGGATACTGCCAAGCAAAAAATTTGCTTTGTTTTTACTCAGATATCTTGAGCTGCTTTGCAATGTCCAGGCACCTTGAGGTGTCTCTTTCAGACATCTACGACACTGACTCTGCTATCCGGCCCGTAGATCACATAAGAAGGGGAAGTTGTCTCAGGACATCCGACTGTAGGTTTAAACGGAGGGTCTGTATGTGGAGACAGAGGTTTGCTTTAGGACATCGGGCTAATGATGTCTGGGGTTAGAAATAGCAAAATTTCTAGGTCAGTTGTCGCAAAGTAGAAAATAACCTTTTTTTAATTTTCAATTAGCAAACATCTGCGCCATGCTTACTTGAATGTGTATATTTTAATCACAATTTTGCGTTTAAAACACTCCAAAACGAACAAAAATTAAAGCCTATTGCAAACAAAAATCAGTTTGCTACTCTATTCACCAATCTAATTCGATCAATCAAAACAGGCGATACGCTGAATGAAACGTGATGAGCCCTCTTGAGATGCTCTCCGTTTACAAATTTTGGGAAACCAGCCAACTGATGAGTATTTCTTCCGAGAAATTTGATGATGCGGTAGACGCAACGTCTTCTGCAGCTTTCCACCCTTCAAGTTGTCTCGGTGCATCTTACGAAGTCTCATATGATCTCGAACCTTGAATTCCGCTCGATTTCGCTGCTGGCTGTTTTATTCTCTGCGCGATGAATTTTCGGGATGCAGCTCACTGTGCGTTCTTCTCGATCATCTAAAGCTAATTTACAGGTTCTAAATTAGCCTTCAAGGCGGTAGGCAGCAGCGCCGCTGCCTCGTTGCCTAAAAAAGGTTCCAAACCAAACGCGGCCTGGAATGGTGAAAATCCAGTGACTGAATTTCGTCGGCTATTGTGGGCCAGTTGAATTTCATTGAGCCTGGTTTCTCAGGCAGTTGAATTCACAGATGAGCTAAACTATCTTAAAAGACTGATGCAGGTCTGGTTCAAGCACTCGGTCTGTCCGTTCGTTTCTGGATGATATTCGCTTGTTACTTGTCTATCAGTTCCTCTAGATTCTAGAAGGACGTCAATAATTGAGTTGCAGAACTCCCGTCCCTGATGGCTGAGGATGATGCACGGCCAACCAAACAGTGAAAAGGTTTTTCACTTTTTGCGATGGACGCAGCTTGGATTTTAGACAGAGCCCGGAATACAGCAAACTTCGTAAATTTACAGCACATTCTCAGAAGGTACTGCGATCCTGAATCAGTGGTCTTTGGCATCGAGATGCACTCGACACAGAGAAATTCAAAAAGCCTACTCGCATTGTCCGGTATTTCAATCGGATGAATTTCGCTTTGCTTGGTTGAAATGTTTTGTTGACAACTTCGCAATTGGCGCAAGCTTCGACAACGGATTTGGCAATCGGCGACACAGGAAAGTCAGCAAAGTACTGCGACGTAAAGAGGCTCAATGTGCTCTTTATCCCGACGTAACTTCCCTGAATGTGCGCAACTTGCATCTTGCTTTTGACTTTGAAATTAAGCCTCCAGTGAACGGAAGCCTAACACCATGGATGTAAAGTATCACACGCGATAATAAATCGTTCTATGGAAAAGAAAGTAGGAGGATACGTTTTATATACGTTATTTACGTTTTTTTTAGAATAGCGTCCGAGGGCTTCAACCATGGAACGATTTTTTTATCGCGTATGATAAAATTTAACCCCAAGTAAACTGATACATTTTTCATTGAGGGTTTTAACCACGGACAAAATGTCAGCGATGAGAGCTATCCGACTTGGTAAAACCTGCAGACAGTCCAGACCAGATCGGAGTGGTTACCAGCAGAGTAAACATGGAAATTTTTTGAAGATATCTCAAATTTTGGCTGTATTGACGACTTTTTCAACGAAATTTCATCGTCTAGCGTCATATATTCACAGTCCAACACCATTTCTGCGTCCATATCAAGTGCATCAAGTGGTTGCTCTGCCAAGGTTGCTCTTCTGACGATATTGAGAAAAAGATTTAATCCGCCATTCATGATGGCACTAGGCGCAAGGAACAATGGGCTCTAGCTGTGTTCAACGAATGGAGAACTGCTCCTCGGGACAGCATACTTCGAGGTGAGACTGGTCAACCTGTTGGTGCTTTGTGAATTTGAGGAATGGGCACCCGGTGATTGGAATTTTTCGATGAAAAGGTTCCTCCTTGAAGTACGTAAGAAGGATGGATGCAAGTACAATGCGAGCTTTCTGAAGGATATTTTCGCTATACTTCAGCACCATGTCACTTTTGCTCTTAAAAAAGAGTACTCGTTCTGGAAGGACTCACAATTTACCGATGCGAGGATGTCGCTAGACGCAGCAATGAAAGAGAGTGTTCGAGAAGGACACATTTCGGGAATGTATGCTAGCGAGCCTATTCCAGTTGCGTTGGAGAGGGATATGTGGCAGCAAGGACTGTTAGGCCCTGATAATCCGAAGACCTTTTGTATACCTTGGTTTTCTACATAGGAAAATGCTTCACGCTTCGAGGCGGTACTGAGTTGCACGACTTGCAATTCAATAGAGATAGTGACACCACTGGCGAATGTCTTGTTTACAAGGAACAGAAGGGCACGAAGACCAACAATCGTGGACTGAGAACCAGGCGTAGTATGCCTCCTCGTGTGCTAAGGATCTATCATACTCATGCGCATGAGCGCTGTGTCGTGCGTTTGTACATTGCGTATGTGGCTAAGCGTCCTGCTAATTGTAAAGACGCTAATTTATTTCTATCGTGTTATCGTGGCGGTGATTGCATTCAAGCTGGAAAATGGTACCAGAATGCAGCAGTCGGACGTCATACACTGGACGGCATCGTCAAGGAATTGACTCAAGGAGCTGGCAAACGGTACACGAACCAGTCACTATGGAAAACCTCTGCAAATACGCTACCCCGAGCCGGCTTTGAACGAGCTGATATTGCTCGCGTGACTGACCACTTAAGTTTAGCTGTGGAAAATTATATACATCTAGATCGTGACGACCAGCAGCGCATCTCCGAAGCGTTGTAAATTATGCCAGTTGAATGTGCGAATGCTGGCTTGTCACTGGTTCCAGCTGTCCAAACCGTTCCAGCATTCTGTTTCTGAGGCTGCTCCTGCCACTACGACTAAAAGTACAACTAGTACTACCACTACTACTATTAATTCAAAGAAGATGAAGGTTGAGATTGACGGACAGCTGACTGGTACTTAAACGTTCATTTTTAAAGTTATCACTTTTCGTCACTTTTATTCTTTAAAAGTTACTTTAAAATGATAGAAATTGCTATTCATGATGGTTTCGTTTTCAAATATGCATTTCGTTTCTCAGTCCCGAAAACCTGTCTTGAGAAATCGTTTCTCAGGCCTGGTTTTTAGGCCTGAGAACAAAGTTCACTTAAATCTTGACCTAAACTAGGACTTCCACGTGAAAAGAAGAGCCTGATTGACCGTTTGTCCGATGAACCCAAAACTGGGAGTTAAACATGAAGGACCACTGTATGACCGTTGATACCTATCGCAATGCACCATGCTTATTGAGTCTGTTGCAATTTCGTTGATTGATCAGGTCATGTCACAATATAAAGTTCTACGCCTGGTATCAAAAGTCGAGTCCTGCGGACTCGTATTTGTCAGAGTCCGAAAACTATCGTTGTGTACGTCCCATTTTTGGTCAGGCGGACTCTGACGTTAGTCTGAGAACGGACTGGAAAGACCCTTGAAAGAATTCAGTCAGCAAGCAAGCAACAAGCAAAAATACATGCACACGGTGCCACAAATAAATGTCTTCGTTATCATCGTTGCTGCTTCTCTCAATGAACTGCGGTAGAGACAGTGGCAGAAAGGACAGTCGGAGAGGCCGAAGTGCTTCGGCGCTTCTGACGCTGCTTCTCTCTTTCCACAGCGTGCCGCAGCATGTTGATCACTTCAAGCTCGAATGCCTGTTTTTGCTGTAGAGGGTTGCTCGTGTCCTTAGGATCATAGAGGTAGGTGACCGCATCTGAAATTTTGAATTCAAGTTGTAGAACAGTGTAAATTTAAATATCACTTATTGATTTAAATGCGCTGGACATTCTACTGTTACTGAGTAGTAGGCTTTGTTCGCTGTTCAGTCATGACCACAGATACTATAAACACTAGATAGGCCACTCCAGCTTTCACAACATTCACAATTTTCACAACACGACAGTTTACTCTACTTTCTGCTTAGTAGTAGTAAAAACATTTTAGCGTTATTTATATTTTCTAAAAAAAAAAAACAATGAATGCAATGCAGCAATTGTATTGATTTTATTTGCAAAAAAAACATAATTTTACTTTCTACAATTCAAGGCAACATTGTGAATGCTTTAGATTGCATTGAAGGCTATATTATTGCAGTCAACTATTGTATATTTAGCAAATACGAGCTATATCATATACTCCATATTCGTGTAGCAAAATAGAAAGATTTCTCATCTTAATCAGCT
>NIVC01003001.1:0-45147 GCA_002269645.1 Macrostomum lignano
ATTTAACCTTCTCGCTGAATCACTGCACACGTCAGATTGAATCGGAGTAATGAGACTACTAACAGTATTATTGAATGATTTCTGCCCCAATAACAGCACTATTGAACAAAATGAGCAAAAGTGTGCGCCTAATCTAGCTACTGAAATAGGGGACAGATAAGGAATCACCTAATCGAGCAAGTCTAGGTAGCCTCTCGCCCAACCAATCAGAAACTCAACAGCCGCGACCAGGTAATCCACAGTGACCGAATCGGCTTAGTGCTTCGCAGCTGTAGGCCCGGGATGATGCTGTCACAATCGCTGCAGATAGCTAGCAGGTGATGTTCTTAAACTCGATGTTTGAAGCAATCGACTGAGGGAGACATCCTTGATGATGAGGGGGGGTTGTCGAAATCCGGGGATCAAGAGACGACGGTCGTGACTCCGGAATGGGAGCCGCCAACGTAAAGGGGGTCGAGTCCCGGGAGCCAAAGGGGTAGAACAGTGCGGACCAAAAACGCCGGTTTAAATAGCCGCCAACTGTACCGCAATTTGTTAAAATGGAACACCTCGACGCTGATTGGCTGAGCCGATTTGTTATAACTGACGTCGAATTTTCTGATTGGCTGAGCTTGTTGCCACTCAAACTCACATGACCAAAGGATCCTATCAGTTCCCTCGGGGCCATAAAAATACGCCAGGTGTCACCATAAATCACTCAAAATCGCTACATAATGATTTATGACCTTTCGCGTAGGAATTACAAAAAAATTAATGAAAAAATATGCATTAGAAAGGTCTTATTGAGTTGAAAGTGAAGATGGTTAAGAAAAATCGCTAATCGCTAATCCCAAAGTACTTTTAGGGGTAAAAAAGGGGTAAAGCTGTCAGAGCTGTCAAACGCTTGAGTGAACAATAACAATAGGCCCTGACCTCATAAATCTGATAGCCTGTCAAAAATGGTGGTGAGAAAAAAGCCAACCGCCCGCATCCCCACAGACCATCTGGCGCCAGCCTCAACACTAAAAGTAAGGCGCAGGTGGCTGTCAGGCATGCTCACAAGCCATGATTTATGACCCTAAAAGTAGCAAAAACCGCGCCTATGTTAGGAGCGTATAATGACTACAAGTAGAATGAATTCTGGGAAAATTACATATAAAAAGAAAAATACCCATAGCCTGCTGATAGTAGGCTAACAAGTTTGGAATCCATGTACGAGCGTGAGATTTGGAAAAAAAAGTGCGTCCTCTGCACTTGATTCATAATATCAATTTCAATCGAAGATAACTTCAATTGCCTTCAGTTGCAGATGGACTTTGTCGAGTGTAGTTGCCACTTGCCGACCTTGAGCATCAGGAATTCCCGATTTCGGACCCGACCCTGGTTGACGCAGGATAACACAGCTGTTAAGCAAATATAAGGAAAAAGCAGGTTAGTTAGAGGTTTTATATGGGTCAAACAGAAATTAGAAGCTGGTGTCATCTGCTTGACCTTCTGATTCTGCTTGACTTTCTAACTCATAAATCAATAATATGATCTCATGAATTATATGACCCACCACTGATTTTATCTACCACTGATCGGATCCACCCATGCTGTGATCTATCACTGATGTGATGTACCGACTGATTTGACGCCATGACAAACTTGAAACTGACTGATATGACCTCTTGGCTGATGTACGAGCTAATGCCATGATTGATATAAATTCATGACTGATGTGACCCTTCTGGCATATTGTAACCCTAAACGATGAATTGTAACTCACCAACAGCAGCCCTGGTCCGATAATCCGCATGGATTTGTATCGACGTTTATTTGGCCAACGTTGACAGGAATCGTTGCAGACATTTTTTATTGTAAATTTCTTGATTTGTTATTATTTGGGAGGCCGATTGTTATACGAGTAAAAACCATGTACAATAAAGTCTTTATTTAGCTAGTATATAGTGATTTTATTCGGTAGTACCTCTCGGTAGTACCCAAACAGAAAGCATGAGTATGAAAAGTACTACCTTATCACATTTGCGAAACTAATTGGGAGCATGAGAATTGCCCGCCGAGAATTGCCCGCCGAGAATTGCCCGCCGAGAATTGCCCGCCGAGAATTGCCCGCCGAGAATTGCCCGCCGAGAATTGCCCGCGAGAATTGCCCGCCGAGAATTGCCCGCCGAGAATTGCCCGCCGAGAATTTCCCGCCGAGAATTGCCCGCCGAGAATTGCCCGCCGAGAATTTCCCGCTGAGAATTTCCCGCCGAGGTTCGCCCGCAATGCTTTTTTCCTGCAGCGCATTTGGCCACGCGGCAGATTTTGTCTGCATTGCCTCCCCAATGCTTACTAAAGCTTTTAATGCTTTTAATAAAGAGGTACATGTATTCCCGATCAAAACGTTTTGATAGTAACTGCATAGCTCGTATTAAATACATATTTTTTGGGAGGGGTGGGGGCAGCGCAGACAGAATCTACGCTCGTAGCTGCCAAATGCGCTGCAGGAAAAAAGCAAACCTCTGCGGGAAAAAAACTCGGCGGGGCAAATCTCAGCGGGCAATTCTCGGCGGGCAAATCTCGGCGGGCAAATCTCATGGACCCGCAGAGTTACGACGTACAGTCTAAAATATACATTGTATCAGTATTATTTAAAACGATTTCTATCGGGTCCTACATCAAAATTAGTTCCTACAAATGCGACCTGCACACATCACTACTATTTTCCGCGGTGCTCAAGGTAGTGCCTCGTATTCAGAGACGCTGGAAGAACATTATCGTTCATATGCACGTACATTGTACTGTGCACTGTATTTACTGTATTTTATTCAGAAAACCAGAACGCACTGCCTATTCTCAAGCCATTGTCTGCAGGACTTCCCACAATGCTTGCTAGCGTACTGCTAATTTTACTTTCGTTAATTTATGGTGCTCTTTTTCATTGATTTGCAGCAGAAAAGCAAAGATTTTGGATATCAAATGTTTCTTGTGGAGTTAATATTTGCCCCTGGAGGGTTTGCACATGTTTGTGAAGCTACCATATCTGAAACAGAAAATGAAAGCAGCAAAAAGATTTTAGCTCGTACCAGTGCACATTCAATTACAGTTTGTTTTCTGCTCATTGGTCTTCGCCCTTCCCTATCAACCTCCAATTTCTTTGTAGCTACATACGAAACATTTACTCACTAGCTACATTAGTTACATTGTCAAATAATTTATAAATTCGCTTTATTCACAACTTTCTCTCGTTTCAAACAATATGTCTGACGGTGTGGTGCACCTTGGTGTGCGAAACGCGTCGTAACAACCTACATGTTAATTTTTGGCTTTCTCTTTATTTTACTTGCTAAGCGAGCCACTTTACCGGGATTTACATGAAATTCTGCAGCTGCCCCCACCCAAGATTAAGCTTTTGAAAATTCAAGTAAGTGATTGGTTAATTTATTGAAATTACACTAAACATTCATGATTATCCAGCGTAGTGTAATTTTATTCTTTTTCAATCTTCCGTACCTTTGTAATCCTCTGAAATTTGCATTTCATCTCATCCCTAATTGTAGCATTTTTATCTTATATGTACAACTACTTACATAAATCTCTAAGTTTACATGTGCATATTGCACATACGCTCGAACAACATGCTGACGCAACTCACGCTGGACCAGCTGCACGACGCCTTCAAGACTGGCGACGAGCGACTCACCAATGCGGCACTTGACAAACAGGCCTGGTCCCTTGACTTGTTGCGCCGTTGGTGACTACAGCTGGCAGGCCACTTCATCCGTGCCCAGCCTCACTGCTCACCGCCTGCGCAGAAGGTGCTTCTGCTGAGGCGGCAGGCGCCCTACCAGCGATGGCAGGCGCGTATTTGGCGCTTCGTCAGCTGCCTGCTCGCTGATTCTGGCGTCGCAGACAAGTCGACGATGCTGTCAATGTTCTCGCCCAAGTCTGTGTGACGCTGGTATCATTTTTATGACCTATCGACTGCATGTTTTTTAAGTTGCTATGAATCGATTATAAGGCAAAAGACTACTCATGATGAGCAAAGCCGTGTCTCATTATTTTACAATCAGGATTCAATTTTTGCAAAGTGAAATCATCGTTGCATTTTGTAACAGTGGCCTGTTATATTTAAAATATTAACTCCAATAATATTGATACATCCGTAATACCTCTATTCAAAACTACGCGTACAAAGTGTAACTGTCATGTCAAGAGCAGAAAACCAACATCATCATGAAAATATTAAATCGACTTACAGTTAAAAACACTTACCTCGATTTCTTCTCCTTCTCAACTACCATAAATGTACCATCCCAGTTTTATCTAAAAGTACAGCTGACAAGAATGACAAAAACAGAAAAGACAAAAAATTTACCTGGACAGTAGGGCTGCGCTTTGTCCGGTCGCCAAGCCGCTGTGAAGTTCTGTTCAGACAGACAGCTGAAAAAACTGAGCCAGAAGACACATTCTCCCGGCACACGAAGGCCACCTGGTCTCCGACGAGAAACGGACCGGCTGCAGCCACTGCCAATGTGGAGGCGTTCAGAGGACCGGCCAGCACGCTGGGATCGATTCCGGGACCGAAGTGGTCTTCTGAACAGGTGACCGGCTGGCAGTCCATGGATGCGCCGGCAGTCCACTGAGGGCCTGGATTGAAAAAATTAAATTGGTGGCTCCCATAGCTGCACTTCAGACTGTCACTATGTTACGCAGTCATCTCGCTGTAAACAAACAATTTCTATGCAAAATGTTTTTATAAACAAAGTTTGAGGTCTTTTTTATCCAGGAAAAGCCTGAGGGAATTTCAGTGGTAAACATAATTTTATATATAATCTTCCTGTAAACATATACGATTTATGATTTTAAAAACCTTTTTCGCATGCCGCCATCCGTGAGCTCGCGTACGCATCTACAAACCGGCTGTTGGGCCAGCACCTCACTTCCACGGTGCTGTTCACTGGCAGGTACACCTGACCGTCTCCCGTAGTCACGTTTCCCAAGTTGTTGCTGGGCACGGCTGTAGATCGAGTCAGGTTGGTAGGCAACAGACAGGGCTTGGGCTGGCACAGAGTCTCCGATGTCGGCAGCAGCAGCTGGTTGAGCACCGTCCAGTCACCGGCGGTGCAGACCGCCTGTAGGAGGAACTGCGAGTCGCTCTGTAGACTGAAGTTCGCCGCCAGCGGAGCGAATGCGCTCGAAAGGCAGGTGACGTTGGCCACTCGGTCGGGATCCGTGTAGGAGCTGGTGGCGAAGTCGACCAGTCCGAATCCCACCAGCTGCGCTAAGAGACTGTTGTTGCAGTGCTCTAAAAAAGATTAGAAGATGGCTTGCTATTGAAAAAGACGGCAGTTCAATAAAAAAATTGTATACCGGTATCTAGAACGAGGTTTCCCAGATTGGTGTGCATTCTTTTGCAAGCCACCACTCCAAGTTTCGGATTAGAAGCAATGATGACAAGCTGCTTACTGCGGCAGCTGAAGGCCACATTTGAGCCGACGCTGCGCCACACTGCCGCAGGCGGATCTCCGTCTGACAGTCCGCACACGGCCAGCTCGCTGCTGCCCGGCATGGCAAAGTACGGCTCCTCGCAGCTCAGCCGCACCAAACTTGTGTAGGGCAGGTGCGAGCTGTTAGCAAAGTTGAACGATGCATTGATGACGGTCATGCGAGCGGCCTGAGGCTGCAGCACGACGGCATCCGGCTGTGAGCAGTTGAGCAGCTCGCACGGACCGGGAACGTCCGGCTCCCAGCGGTCTCCCAGCCTGCAGAAGATGCTCAACCGCCGGTTCTGCGTCGTCCGAACGAAGCCGGGCCGGCACTCGTAGCTGAGGCTGTCGTCGACCTGCACTCCGGAAGCCGGCAGACCCGTCTGCAGCTCCTGCTCGAGGTTCAGCGAGCTGTACAGGCTGGAGTTTCCCAGTCCCGGCGGCAGACTCGAGCAGGCGGTCGGTCGGCAGTTCAGGTGGGTGAACGAGGTCCAGCTGCTGTTGATGCAGCTGATGACGAAGCTGACAGATCCGTTGGGCAGACCGCCGACGCTGTAGTTTGTGTTGCAGGTGAAGGCGAGGCTGGCGCCCTCCCAGGAGGTGTTTCCGAGGGTGGCGTTGGCCTGCGCGTTGGCCACGGTCGGAGGGACGGAGACGCCGCCGCAGTATCCGGGGCTGCAGTCCATGGTGACGGGGCTCCAGCTGCCGCCAGGCATGCAGGAGGCGGTCTGGCTGGAGCCTGTGAGACCGGATTCACAGGAGATGTGGATTTCGTCCCCGGGTCGGAATGTTCCGTTCGATAAGAGGTGCGTCAGCAGCTGGCTGTCAGTGTAGTTGTATGTGACGCCCTTTGTGGTGAAGCTGGTGATAGTTGCGGTGTCATTCGGGTAGACGGGCATCTGGGTGCACGGCAGCGAGACGCATTGGGGCATTTCAATATCCCACACGGCGTCCTGAGCGGCGGAATTATTGAGTCACTTGAGTTACTATTTTGATATATCAATAATTACGAATATGGATGTAAGAAAAATTTCAAAGATTTTTGCAAAGTTAATTTAAGGAGATTCCATTATGTCTGTTTTAAACATTTAGGGTTGTTTGTCATTAATTTAACATACGTGAATTAGAGTTATTCTCAGCTTAATCGAGCTGAACCTGTACCTGGGTGCATCGCCTCACAATGCTGCTGCCGTTTTTTTCAGAACCAGCGAACACAAAGTTCGGAGCGCAAGTGTATTCAATCTGGTGAAACGGCAGCTTCTTCAGCTGCAGCTCCGCAGCGGAGAGCGAACTGTTCCAGGAGGCGCAGACGAGATGCCTCTCCGTCAGCTGATTGTCAGTGTGCGGACTGGGGCAGGTCATGGCTGAAGTGGAAATTAATTGTAAGTTAACTTGCTCATAAGTTTAATTTAAAGCTCTAGAGTAAGTTTGTCTATTTCAGAATAAATACCCATAAAGTACATTTTTATTGGAAACAATAAATTCGTCTCCCCTTGCTCATGGTAGTTTTTGAGGATCTGAACCGATTGGATAATGCTTCAGAACTCAGATGACCCAAAATAAGCTGGAGTGACATTTTTGTTTCCTACTTTGGGGATGTTAGTATATTTTGGATTACACGTAGCAAGGGGTCAGTAGATTAAGTATCAGAAGACGTTGTCCATCCTAATGCTCCCAGTAAGCGTATCGGCACGTAACTATGCAGTTCGAACAACGTTCCTTGGAAATTGGTTTTACACTGGTGACGTTGGGAGGGGCAACAAAAGGAATATTTATGATGAAGTTCATAATGCAAATGCCTTTCAAAGTTATAAAGCAGGGGTCGGCAAACTCCAGCCCACGAGGCCTCTCTAATCCGGCCCTCGGGTCCTTATAACTTCACAATGGCAATCCCGCCCGCTCAAGGTTGGCGTAGCTGTTCTATCTCCTCACTTCTCTCTTCTCTTCCCGTGGGCGAGGCACTTTGAATGTATTTTACTAGCGTTTGTTTTTGTTATTCGTTGTAACGCTCACTATATGTAAACCTTCCAGCAATAGAAAGATGGCTTTGGAAAAAGATGTGAAAATTTCTTTACAGAGAAGTGCTTCCAATCAAAGATGCTTACCTGTACAGAGTACACCCTCGTTGGAGTGGTAATTGCTTCTCTTAACCGCCTTGGGCAACGAGTCTTTCCAGATGTATCTCACGACAAGTCCCTTGCTCTTGTCTTGGCTAAGGATCTCTTTGCTGAGACTAGACCGGCAGGGGATCCCGGGAAGGCAGAAGGACTGACGTCTCCAGTTGGTCATGCCGGTGTCGAACATGAGCGCAAGCATCAGGTGGCCTCCGTTTAACACATAGGTTCCCGGAATGATTGAATCATTCAGAAATTTCCTAATCCCGAATGCAATGGGTACACGGTGAGGAGTCACAATGAGGCGTTTTAGCTAGTTTTAGCTAGCAGTAAGTTGATGGATTATCGAGGGCTGGTTTTGGGGTCTTTGTAAAGATCTCAAGTCTTTGGGTCTGGTCTTGTGTCTTTGCAAGGATGCAGAGATACTATCATATGGTACTATATTAGACTATACTACCGTATGCTATGCTAGCTCGCATAAGGATTTATATACATTTCAAGACTACGCACAAAGATTCAACAGTCGAGCTTAGATATCACAAAGAATGGGGAAAATTTTCCAAAAACTTCCTAAACTTTCTCTAACAGTGTAAACAAACCATAATTTATCTCGTTTCTCTAAGCTCTCCGCTTGCGCGGGACGGCCATTGCCGGCTTCGCAGAACAGCTCGTAGGCATCTTGCAGGTACTCGTCTTTAAACTTTAGCTTGGTGGAGTGGACGCAGAAGCTCTGATTCACCAGCGGTCCTCCGTCCAAGCTAGCAACCAGGCTTGCTGGACTGCAGGCAATGTAAGGTTCTGCAGAGCCATTACCTGAAGATAGTAGCTTGCTTATATAAAAGTGCTAGAAGGTGTCAAGTATTGAATTTTTTAACAGAATGCGACTCACGCTGAGGGAAATACTCGCAGACTGGATACAACTCGACGCTTGTGTCCACAGCTGTGTACAGAAACTTATTCTCGAATCGGTTTAAGGCTATCAGGTTAAACTTCGCGTCGACAGAGGAATTGTCCCACTGCCCAGCTGGCGGGGTGAAGGATGGACCGAACATGTTCCAGGCAAGGGGCACCGGGTCTCCTCCTGTGTAAAAATAAGGCTGATAGGTCCAATTAGTGCACAGGTCTTTGCCGTCTACGATGAGACTGAGTGTAACGCTGAAATTTTTGTTGCGGAATGTTTAAGCGAGCACTCTTTCATTTGGACTCATAGTTCAGAAGATGTAACTGTTGAAAGGTTTTGCAAGAATTTAATCAGCAAAGGCTCACTTTTCGGTAATCAGACTGTTGAATGCGTCGACGGCTCGAGTGTCGTTGAGAGGAGCGAATATGCTGTGGTTGTTCTCCTTCAGGGCCAAGCAGTCGGAGGCGAAAGTAGCGTACGGCAGGGACCTGTTGAACGTCGGCGGGTCGGCATCGGAAATCGGGTAGCGGAAGATGTACTCTGTGCCTTTGAAGTCGGGGATTTTGACGTAGTCCCACCGGTAGCCAAGGCAGACTTGGGAACCACAGTAGTGAGCCAGCCACCACAGTAGGTAATAAATAACAGCACTTGACATCATTTGTGCCGCTCTTGCTTATTCAAAAACTTTCAACTATATCACTACAACGTTTATGAGATTGAACCAGAATTGCCGGTGTATTTCACCTCGCCAATCAAGCCAGGAGTTTCTTATAGCTAAGAAAGCAAATGTTTAGTTTGGCAACCGGCAAGTCCTGATTGGCTAAGCTGCAGATCGAGAAAGATGAAACAATCAAGATTTGTCAGCTTTAGGACAGAAGTTTAAGCGCACTAAGTATACAAAGGCTTCATATTGAATCGCCGAGTGCAAGACATAAGCTACGGTTATGTCGATGCACTCACGCCATCTGATAAAAAATGAATGGGAAATGAACTTATTAATCTCGTCGATCATAACTTTAAACTTTATAATTTTTCGCCTTTGCTCTCAACGGAGGTCGCATAGAACTGACGAACGTACAAACTCTGAATTTTGAATCTCGCCTGAAGTTCCTTGCAAATTACAAGCAGTTTACGGCCTGCAAACACGTCAGCACGTTACAGTTTTTATACGTCATAAATTCAACCATCAGACTACACACAAAGTTGTAGCTAAGTCACTACTTACTTAACAAGATAGACTTAAAATATTTCTCGTGCAATTTGTCCCCAGTGTTTCAGCATATCCTGGCCAGCAGGCTTGCCTCACTCCGTGACGTCACAGTCGCTACCGCATCGCTAACTTGCGCGACAGGAGAGAAGTGAGAGATGCACTGGCTGTCAAATATTCTGCCCCACACTTTTCCGCCGCTTTTGTTTCAACGAAAAAGCTTTCACCCAACCACGCTAACGGGACTAACAGGTTTAACGCCGCCTTCGTTTCCGCAAAGTCAATCCAATCTGCTTGCCTTGAATAAATACAAGTTTCACTGATACAACGCCTTTCGTGCTTTGGTTTTGTAAAGAAATTGTCTCTTTCCCAACATTTCCTTTGCAGCTTTGTCTTGCAGTTTCCGGTAGAAGTTTTTTACAGAATCTCCCAATCGATAGCGTGACTTGCATAAAGCTTTAAAATTTCACTGCAGATTTAGAAGCACCTGTAAAATATATATTATTTCTCGAGAAATTTTCGAAAATAACCTTTGATTCCACTTTCTGAGCTATAGGTCGAATGTATTGATAATCCATTCCACTCCCCAGCCAGTGAGGAGACAAGTAAAGTGAGTTCAAATTCGTCAGTGTATGCAAAACTATATAGCGCTCAAGCGGAAGAGAATGAATGCCCATGGTAGACTCGTGCGATGTTTCCAGCAGACAACTCGCGATTTAACTGGATATCCAAAAGACAACTGGCAATGACATCATCAAGAAATATGTTGAAGAGGGTAGGGTTGATCTTCACTGTGACAACGCATTCAGTCAGTCGGGATATACGACGACTTCATAGAGATTGGAATAGTGACGTGACAAAAGAGGCCAGATTATTACAAAGACCTGCAATAGGACATGTTGAGATTTTAAACGCCTGTTTTCCTGTTCTGTTTGGTCTGTTGCTGTTGTGCTTTAACTGTGAACAGTATGCTCCTGCTGCACTGAAGAATTCCACTCACTTAGACGAATTCAAAATCACTAACAAAATTTTACCATAGACATTTTAGTTCTTTTCCCTTTGTTTTGCATACTCTGACGAATTTGAACTCACTTTAGACGAATCCGAAGTTGAAATGGTGTAGTTTTGCTCATTTCGCTAACCATTGAGCCCACACGCTGACAGATAAGTACATGTACACAGGCATGAACCTACACAGGGTGTTCAGCAAGCTACAGTGGACCCGACTTGCCTGGAGAGTTGGCCCCAACAAGGTCGAATTGCACTACCAATCCCTGGTCCATCTTTTTAGCACAACCCTTTAGACTTAGCTAATGTGACGAACCCATTACCACGTTTTAGCTATCCTACGCAATAGGATGATATGATATTTTGATAAATTTTGAATTTAATTTTAGCATGTGCTACAATTTTTTTAAGTCATGTGTTCAATCGGTGTCATCCAGACGTAAGAGGTATAGTTGACATGCCATCATGAAAGTTACACTCTACATTGAATCTGTTCTAACTAACTTGAGGCACTTTTGTTAGAACCTCCATGGACAAATCCATTAAATTAAGTACTTTTACAGAGAAAATAATAACTTTCGAAAATCAAATAATATTTATTTACGAACAGTATGTCAGTTAGTAAGAAAGAAGAAGTAAGAAGTATTAGTAAGAAGTAAGAAGTATTAGTAAGCAGGACCAAAATGAAAAGCCGTTTCTTACATGATAACATGATAAAGATATTTTGGAACTTGAAGTCTAAAGCAAGGACTACTAGACTAGAACGAAGTGTTCCTAGTGGTCCTTGAGCCTACGGTTATGTAAATACACGTTTTCTATCTGACACAGGGTGATAAAACTTTTAATGAAAACGAAACAAGGAGGATGTAAAATTTTCTGCAAAGAGCTCAATAGACTAGTTTAATAAAATGTTTTAATAGATACATAAGCTAGACCAGCTGCATATGTCAAATTTGTCAATCGGCAATAAAAAGATGGCAAAGCAAATAATTATGTGCATCTCGAAGTTGATTGAAGCTTCAGATTCAATGGATATCATCGAGCTTTGATCAAACGTAAGCCGCTGCGCTTAGATACTGCAATTTAAAGTTATTTGTAGTTTTTACGAGCGCATTAAGAAAGCAAGTTTCCCTGAGAAAGCGTCTTTGCTCTCACCTTGTCTTTAGAGAACAGGGCGCTAACCCCATCCGCTGTCTTCTCCTGAGCGCTGAACGTCTCAAAGACTGTCTTCAGTCGCACGCAGCAGACGATGAAGTCGTCAAACTCGATGACGCCTTGGCGATTCGCGTAACGCATCACCAGGCAGTTGAAAATCTTGTTGCTCACTCGGTAGCCTTGGAGTGCAGATTGAGATAGTTTCCTGAATTATGTCACTATAAAAAAATAGAAGTGCTTATCGTGCCGATAGTTCTAATTTTGTGTGGATAAAATGCGGGACAAGCTTTTATGAGACAAACTTCCATAAAAAATTACTAAAAGCGAAGTTGCTGTGAGCACTCACCGACTGCTTTCAAGGCCTGCCGCAACTCGTAGCTGTTGAAATTACCAGACTTGTCCTCGTCAAACTTTTTGAAAGCAGTCTTCCACAGTCGCAGGCTGCTCCATAGCGTCTTGAACTCCCGGAAGCCCAGCTTCCCTGACTGGTCGGCGTCCATCATAGCCACCATCGAGCGGCAGGTCTCGAGGCAGAAGCCGTCGAATTGGAACTCTGGTTTAATCATAACAAAAACTTAATGATTTTTACTTCTTTTAGAGTAATGGGTCTATCGACATCCAGTCCACTAACCTTTCATGAAGGCAATGTTGAGAATATCGCGCAGCTCATAAGCATCAACCTCCAGGTCGGCACCAGCCACTTTGGCGAATGCATCGCGAAGGGCCCGCTCGAGGGTGAGTTCTTGTGCTGAAGGCTCCATTGGTATCTGTTTGTGTTTGGCGATGAAAATTTATGTAAACACTCTGGTCTAACATTCAATTAAAAAGCTTCACGTTGCCTAAGAAATCAGGAATAGATCCAAGGTCTCAAGCGGTGGTCCAGGTGCCAAATAAATTCGTCACAGTTTATATTATGTCATCAAGGACATCAAGGCTACCATTCTCTGATCCAAACGGTAATACGTTTATTACTGATTTCGTATCTGACATGCAGGCCTCTAGACAGCATAAAATCAATTAAGAAACTTACCTTCAGATCAACAATAGCTGTGACGTCATCAATCTCATCCAGCTTGGCGGGTCGCTCGGTGTACACGCGAAGCAGGAAATCCATTTCAAAGTCCGGCCGATAGGTGCTGGGCACAATAACATAATTGCCTGGCTTTAGCTTGTGCCGAAAGCACACCTGCCTTTTGTTAGTGTGGGTTGTGAAGCCAGCGCATCGGTTGTACCTGCATGGGCATTGTTGGTTAAAGAACGATTTATACGCGTATCTATTGTCAAAGTTCAGATATTTTAATGACTCAGGGAACAGACAGTGTCACATGTTTTAAAATTCAACTCTTCACACGCGTTCCTTGTCGCAAAGAAAACATCATTGCTGCTTCACCTGAAGAAATTCGTGTCCAAAGGCCCAGTGCCGTCCGTCCTGCGGCGGTAGATCTCGTAGCCGATGAAGAGCATGCGGTCTCCAGCAGCCCGATGCCTGCGCAAGTTGATCTGCATCAAGCCGACGATCACTGTGCCCGTATTTTCGTTGTCCGTCTCGTCCGGGTCAACGACCGTCACCTGGAACTGCGGATTCGAAGCGAAGCTTCGCAAGTTGTTTCTGCAGCCGCCGGCGCTCAAGCGCTTGCGCCAGGCGCTCTTGTGGCTCACAGATTCCCAGCAGCACCGCTTGTCGTTCAACTTGCCAGCCTGCCGACGGGCGTGGGCCAAACTCTCAGGACCAAGATGGCACATCTCTAAATCCTGAGCGGTAAGTAAATTTGTGTTGCAGTAATTCTTTCTATTGATTTTATCACTAATTTATCGCTAGTTTTTGACAAACGGTAATAATAATAATAATAAAAGTCCTATTGGGCAGATGTACCAACGACAGCTCAGCCACAGATAGTGTGCGGCGCGTCTGAAGGCTGCGTACGGCTGTTGAGTCCAAGGACTGGAGGGTCGCCACACACACCCTCAATTACCCCATCTAATTCTGGTACCCAATTTACAGATGAATGGACTAAATCAGAGGTCAACTGGCTTGCGCAAGGACACAAATTGTTCTGAGTGTAGTGATTAATAATCAAGCATTCAACCGTGAAAAAAGTGGACATATAAAAACACTTCTAACTTGTATAGTTTGTTGTAATCAAACACTTTGTTAGAATTTCGTGCGCGACATACTGTTTAAAAAAGCATTCTTGAAGTTATCCGTTTAGCATTCTACGTCAATCATACCGATGAAGCATGCTACTCTCCCCATTTCAGTCAATGCCGTTCACTCCGAACTCACAGAGAAGAATTTGCAGAAGTCTTTGATGCTCATCCAGAACTCGCCGTCACCCTTGAATTTGACGTTAATCCGAGCTTTCTCCTCGGCAGAAACTGCGGCCCAGGCCTTGGACTTGTCGCCCCAGTCGCCCGACCATTCGCGGGAGCTGCCCCAGGGGTTGCGGATGCGCACGAGAGGGACGAACACCGTATCGCCTGGAGGCTCGTCTGTGGGCTGGTGGCATCAGAATCAATGACCGGCTTTTCTTGTTTTTAGCACTAAATTGCAAATCTCTTATCGTGTGAACTTCCCTCATTGCGCATATACTGTAAAGTTGTGCGTGTGCTACAGTGGGGCTGGATTTAACATCACGAGTTTGTGAGTTCAAAATTTGTACCTTTGTTTGTTTTTGCTAGTCCGCAGCAGTTAATATATTTTCTCCAGAATCGAAGCCAGTAAACTAGGGAACCACCTTGGATAAAAAGTTCTTCCTAATAGGTTGAATAGCGGTATTTTACCGATAAAAAAGTACGAAGACAAGAAGCGTCCCAGCTCATTGCAGGTAACACAGGTAAAATAATAAAGAAGTGGCTCTAGACGACTTTAAAATGAGATTTCACGGTACAAGTCGCCAAAACAAGAGTCAATTTAAGGCGTTTTATTGTCTGCGACTCTGAAAGGACTGGAGAGTCGTACCTGAGGCGTGGTAGAGTCGCTGCAGAATCACTCAGTTGCGTCTATAGCGCATCTGCATCACTTTATGAATTAGAATCGCGATTTAATTTTATAACAACTCGATTTAGTCGACTTGCATTAGTAGAAGTTTAGCGTTGACACTAAGACTCTTGAACGAATTTTTCGCGACTCGAACGATTTTATAACCCATGTGATGCGTTTCTCCGTCGTTTCTCCGTCGCAATACAGTCGTTTGAGTCGCTAAAAAGTGACACAGGAGTCGCCTCAGAGTCGCTAGTCAGTAGTGTATTGTTTGCAATGACCCTTTAGCGATTCTTGTCACGGTAAAGTTTTTAATTGGTTTACTAGTCTTGTTACTGAAAGTAGTGTGATGTAACCACGCTCTGGTCGCGGGATATGGCAAGGGAAATTTTTCAAAAGTACCTCCGATCTCCGTGCACCCCCTGAGCAGAGCCGTCGAGACTGGGCCGGGTCTTTGACCAGGCCTGCAGACTCCCGCTCTGCTGCGCCTCTGCTGCCTCGGCTCCGTCTCCCACCCAACCACACGAGCCTTTCCGGAGCCCCTATCTCCCTCTGCCTCCACCCGCTACTCTATTTCCTATGCGCTCTACCCTATCTATTATGTACTTCTCCCACTCTCCCTCTTTTTTCTTTCTTTTTGGACTGTTTTTCCTGCGCTGTGCCCCTCTCTTCCCGTGCCTACTCACAGTACTTTGTGCGCTCACCGTCTACCCACCCCTTAGTGAACTCCCAAACGGTGACGCAAGCCTTGTGACCCCTTCTTCCCCTCGATGACTCATCGATGACTCACCACCCCCTCTTGCGCAACCTTTTCTCATGCTATTGTTCTCCTCCCCAAATTTCTCATGCGACACCCACCCCACCTCCGCTTCTATTGTTCTCGTTTTTGATTCTTTTGTTCTCCTCTTCACATCCAATTATCACATTTTCTTGGATTTTCTCTTTCTTTTGTTCTCGTTTTCGCACCCAATTAGCACCTTTTCTCCAATGTTTACTTTTCCATTGTTCTCGGTTCTCCCCAATTATCCCCGATTTCCATTTCCTTTGTTCTCGACCCCAGCCCTATTGTTCTCAATGTTTGCTTGCGCAACACTTTCTCGACCTCCCGCTGCGCCAATTATCCCCCCACCCCACCTCCGGATTGCGCAATTTCTCTATTTCTCATGTTGCTATGCCGGTCTCATGCTTCTCATCATGACTCATTCTGACGTCATTTCGCCGGCAGCCAATCAGAGAGAGGGAGTCATGGAAACGACCTTGGAGCGGCGGCTGGGAAGGCTATTTAAGGAAGCGGTTTTCGGCGTGAGAAACTTAACTTCGGCTCTCCTCTTGTCCTTCTTTGGACTCGCTGTCGGACGTTGATCTGACCCATTCGTCTATAGGACGAACCTCTGCCGGTCCGCGGTCTGTTACCGCCAAGTTACCTCAGCTCCCAAAGTGAGCTCATCTGCCGGCCCGTGGTCTGTTACCGCCCAGCATCTTCAGCATCGCCTGAACTACATCCGCGCCTCGTCGCTTCAGCGCATCGCCGCCTCACTGTCTGCCTGTCTGCAGCCAGCAGCCGCCCATGGTCACCCCATCGCTCTCTCTCTCTCTGTGCAGCCGCCGGTAAGTTCCTGTTACTAATTTGTGCTCTAATTGCCTTTGCTTATCCGGGGTTTGCTTATTTCCCATTGCTTGATTAGAGAGCTGAGCCAATTGTGATGCCGTATGTTTGCTGTATTTTACTCAATAGTGAAGCCGCCTAATTGCAATGGCTTGCTAAGCCTTCTCCCTGGGTGGCAAAGCATAAGGAAGTTTGGGTAAGCTAATGGCCTCTCCCCGAGCAAAGCCCGCCTGTGTGTGCGTGCTGCGGGTCCGAGTGTGCGTGCAGTAGAGGGAATTAGCGAGTCTTGGAATGGCAGTAGGAATTGGTTGCAACCCCATGCTGACGTGTCCCTTCGCCCTGAGCAATCTAAACCATAGACAGTACATGTTCGCCTCACACTACTCTTAGTAATTGAAGCCGCAAGTCCGCCTCGCTCACAGCCACAAAGGATCCCCTGCTGAGAAATCCTCCAGATTGAGCCCAGAGTTCCCGATCATGCCCCAAGCAGAGTCCCTGTACTCGGCTGCATGTGTCTCCCCTGTTAGCCTAAATCCCATGGTAACCAATCCAGGCGGGGCTCTAGCCTCGAGAGGTCTGGTAGTAAGATCTAGGTGCGCCAGGTCACATAGAGTGGTGCGCCAGGTCACCTTGGCTACAGGTGGGGTCCATGTGGGTCCTTGGCCCTCTGGTCACGAAAAGCGCTACCAAAGCTATCAATCATGTGGGCGGGACAGTCTGGTGCTGGAGGTCCGTCAGATCATTGCCCGGTCATAGGCAGCCTACGGTCGGTGCCCTCTCTGGTCATGCGTTCGCCTCCCCGCGGAGCGGACGGGCGACAAGGGCGGTTACATCAAGTGTAATATTGTATTAACCTACAATTAGTTGTTGTTCAGTAAAGTTTACTGGTATTTTGAATATTATATACAATTTAGTAACAATAATTTAATTTTTTTATTTATGCAGGCTTTTTTTAGTCTGTCTTAAGTTGATTTTTTGCTACTTATTAGCAGTTCCGTCTCTGTAACAACTGCACGCTCTTACTTACCTTGCCATCCTCGGTGACAAAACTTTCACAATAGAGAAGTGCATCTTGAGTTTTCATTTTAACCTGAAATTACAAATTTAGGTAGGGTATCTTATATCTTATTATTGTTTACAGACGGAAAGTTGCCTGAGGGAGAGTTTACAGAGACTAAACAAGCTTAAGTCGCCCGCACCGGTGCTGCCCCAGTGACAGAGTAGGCGTGTCTCGAGTCCAGCCCGCAGCCAGCCCAGTCAGACAGGTTTTTTGTTTTAACAACGGAGCAATTCATCAGACAGGAGCGCTTGTTGGCCTCGAGAATAGTGTGGAACAGCACCCTGGGACAGGGCACCTGCCTCGGCGCGTAGCTGACGGTGATGCCTCCGGTGAAGTCCTCCATGGCTTCGCTGCTCAGGCCGCCGATGAGTGCCTCATAGCTGCCGGCCAGCTTGGCGTAGGCCTTCTCCAGTAGGGCCGACCAGAACTCGGTGCGCTGGGCTGACTGCATGAACACCAACTGCCACTTGCTTGGTCCTTTAGCGTTGTTGTTCTGCTGGCAAACCGGCAGTCTGACCAAAATTTGATATAGCATTACATTGCGACCATTGAAGTTCTTAGAGCACACAAAGATCGTGTTGCAGATTTTAGCATCATGGACAACTTAAAGTACATGTACATATAGTATAATGAACACCTTTACTACCGGGGGGGACAGGGGGGGGACATGTCCCCCCCCAGAAAAAACTATAGGGAACATACCCGTGCTTTCTTCCCCCACCCAACCTTGTGACCCGTTATGGAAATAAATTATTTTGCTTTAAGGCGACAAAATAGAGTGCCTGTGGCGCCAAAATGAGTGCCTATGGCGCCAAAATGAATGCCTGATGCGCCAAAATGAGTGCCTGTGGCGCCAAAATGAGTGCCTGTGGCGCCAAAATGAGTGCCTGGTGCGCCAAAATGAGTGCCTGGTGCGCCAAGAGAGTGCCTGATGCGCCAAAATGAGTGCCTGTGGCCAAAATGAGTGCCTGGTGCGCCAAAATGAGTGCCTGTGGCGCCAAAACGAGTGCCTGGTGCGCCAAAATGAGTGCCTGGTGCGCCAAAATGAGTGCCTGCGACACCAAATGAGGGCTGAAAACACCGATTCTGATAATAATGTACATGTACATGTAGAACTCTTGGCTTTGTCCCCCGACCATAAAATTCATAGCGACGCCCCTGCCTTTACTTGCATGCATGCACAGCTTACCTAGAATGTCAGCCGATCAATTTAGTGGCAAAAAGATGTGAAAGAGCATTTTTAGCTAATTGATTTTGGAACAAAAACAAATCTGTTCGTATTTGATTTGGATGTCTGGCAGTTCCCGGACAGTAACTAATATGTGACATGGCCGACTGTGTAGCCCTTGGCACACTGAGAGTGCGCACCGTTGTTCAAGGTTCACATTTACAGGGGCCATTGCAAAGCGTGTTAGAAGAAGTGGTAAAAAACTACCGGATTTATGATGCAGTCCACGAAAATATGTAACGCTCTTGCTTCTCTTAAGCTTTGATCGTCCTGGGAGCTTCCGGGTGCGCTTCTTGACTTAGAACTCGACCTGACCTATCAACACCGAAATTTTGAAATCTTTAAAACCACAGTATTTTAAATCCAATTGCAGATACGCTCCTACATCCCTGAATGATTTTATCTCTAATTACGCATTATTATCTAAATGTTGGTGAGTGAATTTAGCCAATATCTTCGTTTTGAAAGTTCAACAATATAGAAACGATCCCTGTGAAAAATCTGGATAACTTATTACCCCCATCTTTGTTATATTATTTTAAGTTAGAGACAATGGACAAGAAACTTCTCTACTGACTGAGTGGCACTTTCGTTCAATGGATAACCCATTATCTCGTGTTTTGGATCTTGATTTCGTCTCATCATGAGCACCATTACTCGTATGCATACACATCTTACCTATCGTCCACGATGACGTTAACCCAGTCTCCGTACTGCCAGAAGCGGAAGTGGAACAGGCCGCAATAGTCGCTACTGTCGAAGTCCTGATCCGGCGGCACCACTTGATGCAGCAGTTGCGGATGCAGCGATAGAGAGGCCAGAGCTGATAGGAACCAGCAGTTGCCTGTGATGGGCAATGTTGCATTCAGAGCTGATTGAATTTAAAAAAAACAACTATTAGGTTTGTTTGTAATTAAGGTATGGGTTATAATAGTTACCTTTTTATCATATCATTGATTATTGTCATAAATCATAAATTGCCGCTTGTCATATGTCACTTTAGAGGGCTATACATGTACAAGTCTGTTTTAGTGCAGGTTCCGTTTTTAGTTTTGAGACTAGCAATCTTCAATTTAAGGAACACAGAGATGAGAAAGCTTGAGATTAGGAAAATTCCTGAATTTGAAAGTATCTGGATTGAGAAGTTTCTGGATTGGGAAATTTTTCTGGATTGAGAAGTATCTGGATTCAGAAGTTTCTGGATTCAGAAGTTTCTGGAATGGGAAGTTGCTGGATTGGGAAGTTACTGGGTTGGGAAGTTACTGGGTTGGGAAGTTACTGGGTTGGGAAGTATCTGATTTGGGAAGTTACTGGATTGGCAAGTTTCTGGATTGGGAAATTTCTGGATTGAGAAGCATCGGGATTCAGAAGTTTCTGGAATGGGAAGTTGCTGGATTGGGAAGTTACTGGGTTGGGAAGTTACTGGGTTGGGAAGTATCTGGATTGGGAAGTTACTGGGTTGGGAAGTATCTGGATTGGGAAGTTACTGGGTTGGGAAGTATCTGGATTGGGAAGTTACTGGCTTGGGAAGTATCTGGATTGGGAAGTTACTGGGTTGGGAAGTTACTGGGTTGGGAAGTATCTGGATTGGGAAGTATCTGGATTGGGAAGTATCTGGATTAGGAAGTATCTGGATTGGGAAGTATCTGGATTGGGAAGTTACTGGCTTGGAAAGTATATGGGATAATATGTTTCGGAATTAGATCGTCTAAATTCTAAGCAGTATTAGATTTTCATAAATATTGCCTGGTTCAAAGTAAAACAAAACTTTAAAAAATTGTCATGGGAATAGGTATACTCGTAGAGAAGAAAGGGCTTCCCTGTACGCAAGGCATACTCGTTTCTGCAATTTAGGAGATCCTCATTGTGAACAGTGGCAGATAAAATTGATTATCAATACTACGAGCGTATTATTAACAATCAAGAATTTATTGTGAGCTTGTTTAAGTCAGCTACATGTAGGACCACACTGCACGGCGTTGTCAATGTACATTCACTCTAGTTGTTGAAATTTGAAAGCCAGTTGGGCCAAACAATTTTCTACTGGATGCAACTGTGGCAATTTTGTTGTTAATTGTTTTAAACATATAGGTTTGCATATTATAACTGCTTTCAATTGCATGTTGGAATTCGTCAATGTTATTTGAGTTGAGCTCAATCTACACGTCAGAGTTTGGAGGGGCAGCCACTCACCCAGTTTTCCTTGGTTAACGTCAAACCGACTGGCGCCTCCGACGAAGAATTTTGGATTTTTACAGATTTCCTGAAAATTGGGTCTGAATTGAGTGAGCTCATGCGTACTTGAGTATACGAGTGAGTGACTGAGTGACTGAGTTTACAAGTGAGTAAGTTCATTGGTGAGATCATGAGTGAGATCATGCGTGAGATCATGAGTGAGATCATGATTGAGATCATGAGTGAGATAATGAGTGAGATAATGAGTGAGATCATGAGTGAGATCATGAGTGAGATCATGAGTGAGATCATGAGTGAGATCATGAGTGAGATCATGAGTAAGATCATGAGTAAGATCATGAGTGAGATCATGAGTGAGATCATGAGTGAGATAATGAGTGAGATAATGAGTGAGATCATGAGTGAGATCATGAGTGAGATCATGAGTAAGATCATGAGTGAGATCATGAGTGAGATAATGAGTGAGATCATGAGTGAGATCATGAGTGAGATCATGAGTAAGATCATGAGTGAGATAATGAGTGAGATAATGAGTGAGATCATGAGTGAGATCATGAGTGAGATCAGATCATGATTGAGATCATGAGTAAGATCATGAGTGGATCATGAGTGAGATCATGAGTGAAATAATGAGAGAGATCATGGGTAAGGTCATAAGCGAGATCAAGAGTGGGAGCACAAGTGTGCCTTTATCGGTGATAATATCTTAGCGAGTTCACGAGTTCAGGAGAGGAAAGCTTGAATACTGGTATACTCAGTAACACAGAAAGTTTTCTTCCAGTCCATAAAAGTTAAAACTGAATTTAGCAAATGGGTGGCTTCTGATTCAATTTTGTTGACAGAACTAGATTTCTGTTATTTTTGCCGGGTATATTCTGTCTCATTTTATAAGCTAACTCTACTTCAGCCCAACAGCAAACACGTGATTTACAACTCTTAACTTCCAACCAGTCTCAGTAGCCTTGTGCATTCCCTGTACACGAAATCTACGGTTTCGCTCGCACCTGCTCTAAAAAGCTGTGTATGTACACTGATTGCCCTGAGTACACTTTAACCATGTGCCACAAGCACCACCACCCCATTTCTCTGATTGGTTATTAGCTAACAGACCGTATGTCAGCTGCTTATAAAAGTACATTCATCACTTTCAGTGTTGACTTACAGATTCGCCTTCAAATTTTCCAGAATTTCTATTTGACGTATCAACTTTTTACGTTGTTAACAAAAACCTTCTTTATAAATTACGTCATTTATCAATCATAAAAACAGACATATAATAAAAGCTTACATGGGGCCGTTTCCATGCGTGGTTCACTTTGCGCGTGTAGTAGATGTTGGATGACTCGGCGGGAAAGTCCTGATCTTCGAACAGCTGATCCTTTGCCAGGAGCTCTGATTTTAGAGCAGTGATTTTGTCCTCGGTTACAATGCTGCTTCCCAACAGCTGCTCAGCCATGGCTAATTTAATGGGCGTTTGTACCTGCGTTTTATTGATGATGGCGTGATAGGGAGCCAGTTTTAATGAGTTTTAATTTAACATAAAACATTTACTAGTGCAGAGCACAATCATAAGAATACGAAAAAGTTTGATTTGTATCTTTATTGCTTCATATGATTTCCCGTTAATTATTTAAACATATAATGGAAAACATTAACTAAATAATAATCACCTTCTTTAGGCTGACGCGCTGTCTTGTGTCAGAATACCAAATCCGTACGTTCCCGATACGTATACGTATTGCTTTTTAGAGCTTGTCTGGTAGCTTTGATACACTAAATCATTGATTTATTTTTTAAAAAGTTAAAAATAATTAAAGAATACACAACCAAACATATTTCTGTTGTCTATTATTGGTACCTACTTTTGAACACAATTTTTAATAGTCAGTAATAACTATTCGGGGACAAAACGAGCGAAATAAGTATTTTAGTTATAAAGTTAAAATTTACGGATTTACGTATATTAAGTTGCTATCGCTCGTATAGTTTAGTTTCGAGAGCGATCGCCTCAGGTATTGTGCTCAGGTGCTTATATTTCAATATAGCAATATTCCACTGAAATGTAACGAATGACTCATCACTACTTGATTACAATGCCCATGGAAAAACATTCCAAAACTTAGCCAGTTAATTGTATAATGTTTGGTCGGAATCTTTGGGCTGCATCTTCATAGCCTGCATGCATCGATCGCATCAGATAAAGCCTGACTTTATCCCAAAACTTTTCCCAAAAAGTTGTCTATTGATCATATGGGGCGTTGCATGGCTTCCCCTTTTCGATGGCTTCCTCGCAGAGTCGATAAAAGCTGGAGCTGCAGTAGAGCTTCCGCTAGCTAGTGTGTGCTCAGCCTCCTCAGCGTTCCTTTCTCTTTCTTAGTCTACCATAGAAAATGGAAATGCATCTGCGCAATGCAGTGATCAACAGGGCTATCTGAGAAAAGCAACCCTGCAACTTGTTCCTAGTTGTTTAACCCCCCCCCCCACACACACACACCGGGATCTGTAGAAGTTCAGCAACGTTCAGGCAGAAACAGCAATGTTGGTAGCGACAACGGAAGCTGTGAATGCTGAGCGAAAGGCTTAAAGGGAAATAAGACAGTTAGTCAGTCAACAGAAGGTATGAATTTCTTTACTTACTTTACTTCACTAGCAGGGACGGTTTTCTTTGCTTCGGGAGGAAGCTACATGCATGGACAACTAGAGTCCTACTACTACTAACTCCTACTCCTACTACTACTCTAGTTGTCCATGGCTACATGTACATGCGTGTGCATCCGGTCGGAAGATTTGTTAGCTCAGTGGGCATTGCCCGTCACCTCTCAAGACAAGCGCACCGCGTGAGCTGGTGGTAAGTTAAAAAATTAAAAGCTTCCCAGGATTAGACGTAGATTTTTAAAAAGTGGAAATTTGATCCTGGGGTCCAGAAGCTAATGCTGCATCACTGGTTCTACCTTAAAAGGGCTCTAAATGTAGCTCCATCTCCTTTGGCTACATGCACTTGTTTCAAAAGTTATGGCTAAATATTTGACACATTGCAGGTTTCTGTCTTTTCTTGATTTGTCAATCAATCATAAGAGACAATCAGATAGAGGTTCATGAGTAGTTACAAGCTCGCTGGATAACAAGCAAAGCTAAATTTACAAGACCAGAAAAAAATAAAGAAGATCAAGCTACTATAAAATTGTAAAAGTTACAATTGACATGACAGAAAACTTTGACCGATGATGAGGACACTAAAACACCCAGAGTTATCTTTCCTGGGATATCATGTGATATCGATTTTAGCATTTATCTTGACTTTTCAAAATATAAAGACTCTTTTTTTCTGCCATTGCTTCAACCCGCAGAAAGAGTGCCAGAATGACGCGACAGCTTTTGGGTTGCTTTCTCAATCCAATCATTGGTTTCTCCACGTGTTGCTAGGGAAACACAATAAGTTTAGAAACTGCAACATATAACGGCCGCAGCTAGAATTAACCCTTCTCAATACAGATCAACTTTTGGCATGATGCAGCCACAGTACTTTAACTACCTGCTGTGGTCGCTTCTCATTGGCTGCCTCGGCTCATTTTGTTTCGGCTACAGGTGGGACTACGTCAAGGTGCCGAACTACAAAGGCAGCGAGTACATCTTCCGTTACCCACTGAATAGCTACAACAATTTCCACGACTCAGAGTCATACACCACCTTCGCAGCAGACTGTCTATCACTGACGGAAAACACGCATCCGATTTTCGCCCCGCTCAACGACACAAGAGCAGTGGACGCCTTCACAAAATTGTTCGCAGAAAAGTGAGTCAACTTGGCTGATCTGATTCAAAACTCTAGAACGCATTGATATCAATGCTGATATCAAACGTGTGTAACATCAACACAGCGAGCTGCTTACAAACATGTGCACTCGTAGAGTCATAAAAATTTGCGTAGCTACCTTGCATTTCAGCGCCACGCTGATGAACATACTAAAGGGTAGGCGGCTCTGCACCAACTGGACCTACCAGCCCTATCACTACACCGGAGGAGCCCCGGTGCCCTTGGCCTGGAACATGTTTGGGCCGAGTTTCACACCGCCAGCATCCCTGTGGGACAGCGCTTTAGTCGACGATAGGTGTAACTTAATTGCGCTAAAGCGAGCCTCGAATATGTTTCAGTACATCGCTGTGGATGTCAACACTGATATGTACCCAGTGTGCGAGTACTTTCCGCTGCGTAAGTTTTTAGTTCCTTTTTGCTTAATCAGTGGATTCTGTATCGATTGGGTCATCATAGGCCGCGACAATTTCTTTATTTTTAGTAATCCGGATGATTTGAATTGGCCTTTACGAAAGAAGATAGATAGAAAACTATAAATTGTGACGTCTATACATATTTTACGAGAATGCGACTTCACACTTTATTAAGGGAATAAAAACCGTCCCCTTTCCCCTAGTGTCATTCCAGCCTAGTGTCAGTACAGTCGAGTGTCATTGCAGCCTAGTGTCATTGCAGCCTCAGTGTCAGTACAGTCTAGTGTCAGTACAGCCTAGTGTCAGTACAGTCGAGTGTCAGTACAGTCTAGTGTCAGTACAGTCGAGTGTCAGTACAGTCTAGTGTCAGTTCAGTCTAGTGTCAGTACAGTCGAGTGTCAAAATGTCTATACATGTACAAAGTAATTTCCTCACCCCGTCCCCCTACCTCGCAGCAAACGCCTCGGCAATGGCCGGCTTTGCGTGCAGCCAAGCGAGCCTGGTTGCTACAGTGGACGGGGGCCCATCGGTAAATCAGAGCTACTGCGTTCACTCCACTCAGTTGCAGCCTGATAACGATTACAAGTACGACAACTACCGTCTGTTCTGCGAGAAAGGCGATGGACGGCCCGCTCAGGCGGAGAGCAGTGAGAAGAGAAGCAAGTTATGGTGAGAAAGTGTTTTTCAAACAGCAAGACATTTCTAGTATTCCTAGCAACGAATCGAACATATGAAGTAGTACACGCAGTTACATACGATCCGTAAAATATGACTTAAAGATGACTTCTAAGAAGCAGATGTCTACCCAAACATCCAGCTCATTAAATATTACACTTAAAATTTCGGCCAGGAAATTTCTTAATGACTCAATTCTACCCGGATCCAACGTGCAAAACGGAAAATACCTGATGCTGGCTCTCATGTTCGACACGGGAATGACAAACTGGAGGCATCAGTCCTTCTGTTTGCCTGGGACTCCGTGTCGGTCCAGCATCAACAGAGATATTCTTTCACAGTCTAAAACAAAAGGAGGCATTGTGTATTACAGCTGGGAAGGCAATGGGCCGAGAGAAGTTCGCATAGTAGAATATAACAATGATTGCGCCGTGTTGTGCACAGGTTAGTTGACGACTCAATTGACATACTCTTACAGACTTATGCAATGCCAGCTGAGTATTGCATCAGTCTGTAAGTCTGTCAGCTAAGCTAAAGTTGATTAGCTGAATCAACTTCATACTTCAGCCATGACCTGCCCCAGTCCGCACACTGACGACCAGCTGACGGAGAGGCATCTCGTCTGCGCCTCCTGGAACAGTTCGCTCTCCGCTGCGGAGCTGCAGCTGAAGAAGCTGCCGTTTCACCACATTGAATACACTTGCGCTCCCAACTTTGTGTTCGTCGGTGCCGAGCAAAATAGCAGCATTGTGAGGCGATGCACTCAGGTAAAACAGACGGTGACGTTTACTACATTCAGGTAACAAGTTACATAAGTATTTCACGCGCCAATGCTGTACACAAGCGCTATATATCCTGTAACTTAATAGGAGAAAAGTGGAAAAAGATCAAAACTTGTGCATAGTCAAATGAGTTTCCATTATTTTACTGAACATAAGGCTGAACTAATTTTGTTGCATGTGATTCAACAGGATGCCGTTTGGGACAGCGAAATTCCGACCTGCGTCTCGCTGCCGTGCACCCAGATGCCCGTCTATCCGAATGACACAGCAACCATCACCAGCTTCACAACGAAGGGCGTCACCTACAACTACACTGATAGCCAGCTGCTGACGCACCTCTTGTCGAACGGAACATTCCGACCCGGAGACGAAATCCACATCTCCTGTGAATCCGGTCTCACAGGCTCCAGCCAGACCGCCTCCTGCATGCCTGGCGGCAGCTGGAGCCCCGTCACCATGGACTGCAGCCCCGGATACTGTGGCGGCATTTCCGTCCCTCCGACGGTGGCCAACTCGCAGACCAACGCCACCCTCGGAAACACCTCCTGGGAGGGCGCCAGCCTCGCCTTCACCTGCAACACAAACTACAGCGTCAGCGGCCTGCCCAACGGATCTGTCAGCTTCGTCATCAGCTGCATCAACAGCAGCTGGACCTCGTTCACCCACCTGAACTGCCGACCGACCGCCTGCTCGAGTCTGCCACCGGGACTGGGAAACTCCAGCCTGTACAGCTCGCTGAACCTCGAGCAGGAGCTGCAGACGGGTCTGCCGGCTTCCGGAGTGCAGGTCGACGACAGCCTCAGCTACGAGTGTCGGCCCGGCTTCGTTCGGACGACGCAGAACCGGCGATTGAGCATCTTCTGCAGGCTGGGAGACCGCTGGGAGCCGGACGTTCCCGGTCCGTGCCAGCTGCTCAACTGCTCACAGCCGGATGCCATCGTGCTGCAGCCTCAGGCCGCTCGCATGACCGTCATCAATGCATCGTTCAACTTTGCTAACAGCTCGCACCTGCCCTACACAAGTTTGGTGCGGCTGAGCTGCGAAGAGCCGTACTTTGCCATGCCGGGCAGCAGCGAGCTGGCCGTGTGCGGACTGTCAGACGGAGATCCGCCTGCGGCAGTGTGGCGCAGCGTCGGCTCAAATGTGGCCTTCAGCTGCCGCAGTAAGCAACTTGTCATTATTGCTTCTAATCCGAAACTTGGAGTGGTGGCTTGCAAAAGAATGTACACCAATCTGGGCAATTTAGTTATAGATACCGGTATATAAATTTTGTATTGAACTGCCGTCTTTCTCAACAGAAAGCCATCTCCGAACCTCTCGCAGAGCACTGCAACAACAGTCTCTTGGCTCAGCTTGTCGGATTCGGACTGGTCGACTTCCCCACCAGCTCCTACACGGATCCCGACCGAGTGGCCAACATCACCTGTTTTTCGAGCGCCTTCGCTCCGCTGGCGGCGAACGTCAGTCTACAGAGCGACTCGCAGTTCCTCCTACAGGCGGTCTGCACCGCCGGTGACTGGACGGTGCTCAACCAGCTGCTGCTGCCGACATCGGAGACTCTGTGCCAGCCGAAGCCCTGTATGTTGCCTACCAACCTGACTCGATCTTCAGCCGTGCCCAGCAACAACCTGGGAACCGTGACTACGGGAGACGGTCAGGTGTACCTGCCAGTGAACAGCAGCGTGGAAGTGAGGTGCTGGCCCAACTGCCGTTTTGTGGACGCGTACGCCAGCTCCCGGACGGCTACATGTGATATAGGTCTGTCTTGAGCGTTTCACGACATCAATTAGTTTTTCGTAGATCTTGCAGTTTACGTCAAGGTGCACATTAGGAGAATAACGAAAAACTTGGCAGTCAGTCAGTCAGCCAGAGAAGGATTTGTCATTAAATTGTATTTTGTTTATGCCTTGGCAGATCCGTACATAGATTGTACCAGAATGCTACCGGTTTCGATCAGCGCCTTATAAAGATTCCTAGATGCTCAACTGAAAATTATGCTAAAGAATGCTAGTGCAGGCATCAGCATACCGCCATTCAATCTTGCCAGGCCCTCAGTGGAGCATCGGCGGCTCCATGAACTGCCAGCCGGTCGTCTGTCCTGACCGAGACTTCGGTCCCGGGATCGAATCCAGCGTTCTGGTTGGTCCTCTGAACGCCTCCACTCCGGCGGAGACTGCGACAAGGCCGTTCCTTATCGGAGACCAGGTGGCCTTCACGTGCCGGGAGAACGCCTCTTCTTCTGGCTTAGTTTTGCTCAACTGCACCGCTGAGCCGAACTTCACAGCCGTCTGGCGACCAAACTTTGAACAGCCCTACTGCGCAGGTGAGCACTTTACTATGAGTTCAATGGGGATTTTTTTCGGGGCCACTGGTGGTAAAAAGATCGAAAAAATTGAAGAATCGCTCTTCAGTAGCGAGATAGGGTTTTTTATTCCTAACGTCAACTTTTAAGGTTACGTTAAGGTGAACCACTTTCTACATAGTGGCTACGATTTCTTTTGTCACCACTGGTCCTTGGGTGATTTACCTGTGGCTTTTTTGTTTTTCCGAGGTGGAGTTTTGGAGTTTTGGATTGGGTAAGTTTAGCAGAGTAAGTACCGAACTCACCCCTCGTACCATTCAGCAAATGCTTTGAATAGCTCCGTTGATGCTGCAGGCAGCCAATATGCTTATTTATGATATTTTCAATTTTTTGTTACAGTTGGTTGAGTCTGTTTTTTCTTAGAAATGTTCCTTGTTTCGTTTGAATATCAGACGTGATTTATCTTTTTTCAATTTCTAATAATACTCGAAAGGCAAGCTTGTACTTTCCACTCAATTCAGGTTTTGTCATTATTTCAATGGTTTTTTCTAGAATTGTTTAATCAACCTACTTATTAGTAGCATAGTTGCGCAATGGTTGCATGGTGTTTCAGAATTATAATGAACGCTTAAATTTGTCTTGACTTCGTGCATTTAAAAAATAGACGTAACGAAGCAGCAGTAAAATGCAATCTATCGAGCGATACTTCCCAGAAAGTCTTAATCACTTTACATGGGTGAACCCACTGACTGACTGACTGACTGTGACTGTGACTGTGAATGATGGGGTGAATGAGGTGAGGTGAGGTGAGGTGAGGTGAGGTGAGGCAACGGAGGCGTGAATGAGCTGAACCGAGAAGACGGATGGTGTCAATTGCTCACTAGCATTGCTGAAGCGGAACTCCACGCATTTTGAGCGCATGCAGCCGAAGAATCAATATGCTCGCGAACCGTGGGGAATTAGGAGAAATTGCGAGACTCCTGTCTTCACAGGTGAATGCTTAACTATGCACACAAGGCAGTCTAACAGTTCAAAAAAAATGATCAGGAAAACACACTAGTATCCTCAGATGCGTAAATGCTTTAAGTATTTGGCTCAAATGTACTTCTAAAAGATGTTTTATTTATATTTGATACTTAGTTAGCAAAGACACAAATAAATAACTAGGTGGTAAGATTCACTGAAAGTAATAACAGTCTCTTTTAAACGATATTGACAGGAAGACTGTTAAAATCTTTAATTACTTTTCAGGAAATAAGTCAGCCTGATTTATAGTCAGAACTACTGTCCTTTGTTTAACGTGAGAGGCACAGATGTCCATTTGATGTCTGCCCAAGTCTAATAACGTCTAGCTCGTATCTTTAGCAAAAAGGGCAACTCTCTCCAACTTACCAATGAAAACTTACCATATCTGGCAGTGTGCCAAGCCGCTAAATTTCATTCAGGCCTCCATAAAAGAAGAGACTTACCAGTGCAATACGGTCGGGTAGCATTCGACTGCCAGACGGCTGTGAAGTTCGGCCCAGCGGTGCAGTTGAGCAGCACTGAGCCCGGAGAAGACGCATTCTCCCGGCACACGAAGGACACCTGGTCTCCGATGAAGAACGGCCCGGTTGCCGTCTCGGCCAGGGTGGAAGCGTTTAGAGGACCGGCCAGCACGCTGGGATCGATCCCGTGACCGAAGTGGCTGTCCGGACAGACGACCAACTGGCAGTTCATAGAGCCGCCGGCGCTCCACTGGGGGCCTGGATTTAAAAATGAAAGTGTTGGCTCACGTAGCCGAATTTCAGTTTGTCAAGACTGGGATAACCCAGACACGGAAATCGCGGGTAGTTATATTGTATACCTGCAACTCTCGTCATAAACTAGGAGCCTTCACAACCATAAAAATTTGAAGGACTTTTAGCAGTAGAGCATCAAACTTCATCGTCTGAGCACACGTACGCGTTGATAAAACAAAGTAGCTCATAATTAAACGAAAAATCCTACACCTATTATTAGCAACATGCCCAACTCGAAGCTTAAGAATGAATGCGAATTATCAGTCAGGGAACTTACCTAGAACACAAGTAGCCGTCCGAGAGCTCGCGTACGCGTCCACAAAGCGGCTGTTGGGCCAGCACCTCACTTCCACGGTGCTGTTCACTGGCAGGTACACCTGACCGTCTCCCGTAGTCACGTTTCCCAGGTTGTTGCTGGGAACGGCTGTAGATCGAGTCAGGTTGGTAGGCAACAGACAGGGCTTCGGCTGGCACAGAGTCTCCGATGTCGGCAGCAGCAGCTGGTTGAGCACCGTCCAGTCTCCGGCCGTGCAGACAGCCTGTAGGAAGAACTGCGAGTCGCTCTGTAGACTGACGTTCGCCGCCAGCGGAGCGAAGGCGCTCAAAAGGCAGGTGACGTTGGCGACTCGGTCGGGATCCGTGTAGGAGCTGGTGGGGAAGTCGACCAGTCCGACTCCGACCAGCTGCGCCAAGAGACTGTTGTTGCAGTGCTCTACAAGAGGTTCGGAGATGGCTTTCTGTTGAAAAAGATTGTAGTTCATTGATGTGGCGGTCCACTGCCGCCAACTTATTAACATAATGCGGACTGCAGAGCTTTGCCTAAATGCCTCCCTTACTGTTATACCTATGGCCCAAATAGACGCTCAAGTTAAGAAGCCAGGCCGAACTTGAGGCCTGGCAAGCGGACTTTCTTTACTCGCTCGCACAGCCTAAGGCGAGCCGCTACATTGAATAATTATATACCGGTATCTATAACTAGATTGCCCAGAGTGGTGTACATTCTTTTGCAAGCCACCACTCCAAGTTTCGGATTAGAAGCAATAATGACAAGTTGCTTACTGCGGCAGCTGAAGGCCACATTTGAGCCGACGCTGCGCCACACTGCCGCAGGCGGATCTCCGTCTGACAGTCCGCACACGGCCAGCTCGCTGCTGTCCGGCATGGCAAAGTACGGCTCCTCGCAGCTCAGCCGCACCAAACTTGTGTAGGGCAGGTGCGAGCTGTTAGCAAAGTTGAACGATGCATTGATGACGGTCATGCGAGCGGCCTGAGGCTGCAGCACGATGGCATCCGGCTGTGAGCAGTTGAGCAGCTGGCACGGACCGGGAACGTCCGGCTCCCAGCGGTCTCCCAGCCTGCAGAAGATGCTCAATCGCCGGTTCTGCGTCGTCCGAACGAAGCCGGGCCGACACTCGTAGCTGAGGCTGTCGTCGACCTGCACTCCGGAAGCCGGCAGACCCGTCTGCAGCTCCTGCTCGAGGTTCAGCGAGCTGTACAGGCTGGAGTTTCCCAGTCCCGGTGGCAGACTCGAGCAGGCGGTCGGTCGGCAGTTCAGGTGGGTGAACGAGGTCCAGCTGCTGTTGATGCAGCTGATGACGAAGCTGACAGATCCGTTGGGCAGGCCGCTGACGCTGTAGTTTGTGTTGCAGGTGAAGGCGAGGCTGGCGCCCTCCCAGGAGGTGTTTCCGAGGGTGGCGTTGGTCTGCGAGTTGGCCACCGTCGGAGGGACGGAAATGCCGCCACAGTATCCGGGGCTGCAGTCCATGGTGACGGGGCTCCAGCTGCCGCCAGGCATGCAGGAGGCGGTCTGGCTGGAGCCTGTGAGACCGGATTCACAGGAGATGTGGATTTCGTCTCCGGGTCGGAATGTTCCGTTCGACAAGAGGTGCGGCAGCAGCTGGCTGTCAGTGTAGTTGTAGGTGACGCCCTTCGTTGTGAAGCTGGTGATGGTTGCTGTGTCATTCGGATAGACGGGCATCTGGGTGCACGGCAGCGAGACGCAGGTCGGAATTTCGCTGTCCCAAACGGCATCCTGTTGAATCACATGCAACAAAATTAGTTCAGCCTTATGTTCAGTAAAATAATGGAAACTCATTTGACTATGCACAAGTTTTGATCTTTTTCCACTTTTCTCCTATTAAGTTACAGGATATATAGCGCTTGTGTACAGCATTGGCGCGTGAAATACTTATGTAACTTGTTACCTGAATGTAGTAAACGTCACCGTCTGTTTTACCTGAGTGCATCGCCTCACAATGCTGCTATTTTGCTCGGCACCGACGAACACAAAGTTGGGAGCGCAAGTGTATTCAATGTGGTGAAACGGCAGCTTCTTCAGCTGCAGCTCCGCAGCGGAGAGCGAACTGTTCCAGGAGGCGCAGACGAGATGCCTCTCCGTCAGCTGGTCGTCAGTGTGCGGACTGGGGCAGGTCATGGCTGAAGTGAAGTGGAAATTATGGCTTAAGATAACTTTTTTGGATTATGCTTTGATTTGTAAACAACCAACTCTGTTGATTACTAATCATGAGAGACTTGAATTTTATTAATGTATTATAACGTGTACATGTAGCATGGGTAACATCCCAAAATCCCAATATCGGAAAAGGCCTATTGCACGTCAAGCTTTATTTGCTGTCCCCCAAGAAAATAGCGTAATGTAGGACAGGCATAAAATATTATACTGCATTAAACTAGATTATTAAGAGCCAGAATAGTGGTTCCGACCTGCACATAGGACAGCCACTTGTTCGTCAAATTCCTTGTCCTTGATTTCTTTTGGATCACCATTGTCCCATTTTGAAATCACTATCAGTCCTTTCTCCTTATCGTGATCAAGGATGTCTTTGTTGAGACTGGACCGGCACGGAATTCTCGGCAAGCAGAAGGACTGATGCCTCCAGTTGGTCATGCCAGTGTCGAACATTAGCGCCAACATCAGGTGGTCTCCTTCGTTCACAGATTGGCTTTGCAGGATAGAGTTGTTCAGGAACTCCCTAAATGAATTAAAATCGATTTGCTAAAATTGTTAGCAGTTTCAATCAGAGGCCTAGAATTTGAATGTTTGATCGGAATCACCTGTGTGGAATGTTTTGACTCGATTTTTTGACGAGACTTCCACCAAAACGTTATAAGAAATGGAAGAGACAGAAAAGTCAGAAAAGAGAATTTGAGCGACAGAAAGAGCTGTCGTTTGGCGTGAGGTTTTTTGTGATAAAAATGATGAGGTAAAATAAGATAAAAGTACACCAAGAATCCAAAGGTATGAATAGAAACACACCACATCTTTTGTCGTTTCTCTGCACTCTCAGCTTGAGCAGGCCGACCAGTCCGATTCTCGCAGAACAAGTTATATTTGTCTTTTTCGTACTCGTCATCCAGTTTCAGCTTTTGAAAATGAACGCAATAGCTTTGATTCACCAGCGGCCCTTCGTCAATGCTGGCAACCAATGTGACCGGGCTGCAGGTGCTGCTTCCAGTTGAGCTGTTGGCTGCAAAATTTTTTTGAATAATCAGATTTTAACTCTTGTGTAGCTAAACAGAACAGTATGGCAGAAATAGGAAACTGACTTCAGGTAAAAGTATCAGCCGCCTACATTAAATGAGATTGGTCTGTTAATATCATTCTCTATCCTCCATCCCTATCACCATATTCGATCATTTGCAGTAGTTCTGTCACCCTCACTACGATAGCTTTGTCACCCTCACTGGGGTAGCTTTGTCACCCCCACTGCGGTAGCTTTGTCACCCTCATTGCAGTAGCTTTGTCACCCCCACTGCGGTAGCTTTGTCACCCCCACTGCGGTAGCTTTGTCACCCTCATTGCGGTAGCTTTGTCACCCCCACTGCGGTAGCTTTGTCACCCCATTGCAGTAGCTTTGTCACCCCCACTGCAGTAGCTTTATCAACCTCATTGCAGTAGCTTTGTCACCCCCATTGCAGTAGCTTTGTCAACCTCATTGCAGTAGCTCTGTCATCCCCATTGCAGTAGCTCTGTCACCCCCATTGCAGTAGCTTTGTCACCCCCATTGCAGTAGCTCTGTCAACACCATTTCAGTAGCTCTGTCATCCCCATTGCAGTAGCTTTGTCAACACCATTTCAGTAGCTTTCGCGCTCTAGGAATTATTTTCTACTCATTGAATAATTAAGCAACTTGAGAATAAGCGGCTACTCACGCAGCGGAAAGTACTCGCACATCGGGTACATGTGCACATCGGTAGACACGGCCGTGTACATAAACGAATTCTGAGTTCGCTTCAATGCGATCAGATTGATTTTTTTAGTAACGGATTTTTTATCCCACTGCCAAGCTGGCGGGGTGAAAGTCGGTCCGAACATGTTCCAGGCCAGGGGCACCGGGTCTCTCAGAATAGTAATAGGGCTTGTAGGTCCAGTTGGTTGCCAGCTCTTCGTCGTCCACAATTATTCTGACTGTGGCGCTGTTGCAGTTTCGTATGAATTAAAAGTATATAAAGATATTGATTTGGTGTAATAATTGAAAAAATCTTCTAAAAAAGTCTTCTAAAAAATCCAAACTAACAGGGATTGATCGGTCGGTTTCGTTCAGGAATACGACGGAGACTTCTACTGTCAGCATATAAAAACGACCACTTTTGATAAGCTTTCCCGAGGCAACTAATATTTTTTGATGAGAAGTAGCTTGATTGATATTTTTGTTAGTTATAGATTGTAGCTCGTAGTACGATTGTGTTGGTTGTTGGTAGTTGTCATCGATTTTTGGCTCTCCGTTCAGACTCCAATAGACGCAAATTGAAGTAACACCATATGGTGCGTTTTAACGACTTTTTAATCACTCAGGAGCCTGGGAAGCTCGCAAAATCTTGGTGAAAAAAGTATGAGGCTCGTTCAAAAGCACTGTCTATGGCCAAGCCTTATACAAATAATTAAGAACTGAATCAGTTAACCATTTTTCCGACCATCAAATGCAAGTGTGAATTGACCAAGGACCACTAGAAGTCAATACAGTAACAGGAGATTAAATAATATTTTAGAAATCAAGACATCAGAGAATATCCAGAGAATATCTATGGTTGCTTCATCAAAGGGCTTTTAGCACTGCAAGCATCTTTCAGTGAGGAAAACTCACTGATAATAGGAAGATAGATTATGGATATTATTATAGATTTATCTAGATATTCTCTGGGCGACACGTAATGCAAGTTTTAGTACGAGCTTATATGGAGTTTGTACGAAGTATAAGGCTTGGCCATAGACGATGAGTTAAAACGAGCATCGTTACTTTTTTCACCATTATTTGCGTGTTTCCCATCGACCTGAGTGGTCTAGTCTGGACTTAGTCTATGGTAAAAAGCTGTGGCTTACAACTCTCACTTACTTCTCAGCCAATAGTTTGGTGAACGCGTCGAGCGCTCTGGTGTCGTTGAGCGGTGCGTAGATCTTGTGACCTTCCTCCGTCAAGTTAAAACAGTCAGAGGCAAAAGTCGTATATCGCAGGTCGGTGTACAAGCTGGAGCCGTCGATCGGGTAGCGGAAGATGTACTCAGTGCCCCTGAAGTTCGGCATCTTGACGTAATCCCACCGGTAGCCAAGGTAGACCGGACCGTGGCAGCAGCAGCACACGAGCCACCAAAGCAGGAATCGAGCAGAAATCTTAGAAGTCATGTGTCTATTTCTCCACTTAGAACCCGTTAATTTTCTCAACTCCCGCTCCCTTGCTTGGATACTTGTGCCCAGCTATAAATCAAGCTGTAAAGTCTTCCCCCTTCTCTTTTCGACTGTTTTTCTGTTATTGCCCCTAGCAACGGGGAAGAAGACTATCGCTGACAAGTGAGCCCTGAGACTTATCAAGAGCCTGCTGCTATTGTTTTCTTCTTCTGTTGTAGCGCAAGAGTTTCCTTGCCAAGTGTGCTCAGGTCTGAGGTAGGAAAAGGATATAGTCAAGGACGATAATTGACAGGGAAATCATAACTTGCTGACTGATTTGCTTGCTGGCTAACGCCCGTTATACCTCATTGTTGTTAAGAGTCTGAATTTCGGTGTGATTTTTTCCTCATTATTAGTTTTAATTTTTAGTATATGGATGCATCTTTTGCACCACCAGGAATGAATGAAGAATTACAACATTTCTTATCTGGATACATAACTCCGATCTTACATAAAACGTCAAAAGAAGGTAAAGAGCTGCCACTGTTCTCAAACTAGAATTCGACAAGGAATTTATAACAATTATAACATTTCTAATGTAAAATTAAAAAAATTAAAATATCAAACTACTTTTGACTACTAAAAGTAGTTTTCCTCGCACTTTGACAATGGTAGCAAGATTTCTGTGTGTTCTGAAAATTGATTTCAGATAAAATGAGTTGTCTGCTTAGATAGATCGAAAAACAGAAATAACAGGAACGCTTGCGTTTTTATAAAATCTAACGGATCTCCATTGACCAACTGTTGCAATATCAGCTAGGGTTGCTTCTAACCCGTGCGACCAGGACTTGCTCCATAGAGTAGCTTGTATTTATAATTTCACGTCATTGCCTTTGATATCGAAACGCAACGACAGTGCGACCGTACCGATCCTGGCTTTCCGTTCTGGTGCTGAAAGTACAACCATCGTGCTTAGTTTCCTAGACATATTCACCTAGCCCCATGCTGCTACCTGGTTCGGATGCACCGGAGTGGCCAAGGTCCCAATATGCTAAACTAGTGGCACTTGGGGACCAGAGGCATGACCACAGGTCACCGGTCACATGCACACCCAAATAAACTCCTGCTAATGAGAAAGGACTCCAAGCCAGCCTTGAGGACCCCGGATAGTCAGTCTAGCCAAGGCACTTCGGCTGATTGCGAGGTCGCGGTGGATGATTTAGGAATTGCTCTCAGATCAGATTGGGATTAGAGATGGATTACTAAGCAAAGCAGGTGGGTGTGAGTTCAAGTTTATACAAGGGGATCAAATTGATCCGATAGGCAAGAAGTAGATTAAGGGACAGTAGCGGGTACAAAGAGGGAGGATGACGGTCCTTCAGCTATTCGAAAGTCGATATCGAAGTGAGGGGAGACCAGACACCTGTTCACGAAAGCATGGAAAAGTTTCTGATTGAATAGAGAAAGGTCATATCACGAGTCATGCGCGTGATGCGTGAAAAGAAAGTCCTTGACTGAGCGTCCCTTTTCTTGGGGTCGCGGCAAAGGGGTTGTAATTGTCATGATGATTTCAAAAAACGTTGGATGGAAGTAAAGTTGAGTTGAGCGTAAGGTGTGTCATATTATATTATGACCCATCTTTTAAACGATGATTTATCTGAATCGTAACCATATACGAAAGACATTGAATTACGTGAAACAAAAAATTGGGGACACGCGAATCTCCGTTGCGAAACTCGCAAATTGGATCAAATAATAGTATAGCTTAGATAAACTACTCTCAGTGTTTGAGGACCACTTGCAGTTGAACTTAAAAACAAGGGTGCGCATAATAAGAGGGCCAAACTGCCTGCAATCTGGACTGCCGATATTTAGCTAAATGAGAGATTAATGTGATAATAGCACACCTTGCTTTGCCTGTTGGGTAGTGCCTTTTTTCGGCCTCCAAGTCGCATCATTTCTTTATACCAGAGTTTCTGGAAAGTTCTGGTCATTTAAGAGTGGCACACTTCTTCTTTCTAATAAATTAAATCTTGCTCAGTGTGGTAATTTCATTCAAAAGTCAGTCTTTTCAAGACAGGCTTCACATGTAGCAACGCACATCTCCGATCGCTTGAGCATCCCGTCAGTCGTATCAGAGCAGCGTTGTCTTGGAAGACCACGGGAGGCCAAGGACTGCTTAAGTACTAGGACGGGAAACTGTATGTTTCTCGGAAAAAAATTAGGTTTTACCGAAAATGAAAAACATAACGCAGATGTGCTTTCATTTATTCAGCACAAAATTTGTTATTGTTTTTGATAAAATGGAGACCCGATATTCATCATTTGATAGCCTTGCCTTGCTTATAGCTCTATACTGATATCATAAAGGTTTTTAATTAGAAGATTATCATTCTAATTGATAAGATTCTAAAGAATGATAAAAATGAGATCATACGAGATAAATATCAATTCAAGATTGTAGTATATTTTTCGTAGTAGATTATAGTAGATTATAGTATATCGTATATTTTTCGTACGATGGCTGGAACCGTCCTAAACATTATAATACGGAGCTGATGTTCTTCCATTCGTAAATGTCGCTGTTGTTTTCTAGCCCAGCAGCTTGGCAAAAGTTCAAAAAATATTTTCGATTTGAGCTTATCATTTAATCTATGCTATAGCCTTGAGATTTGGGGATTTTTAATTTATCATAACTCGCTGAGCCTGATTTCTCACTGATTAAAACCGATTTGACGCAGTTAGTGCTGTCTGTTCCTACGAGCGTACGAGCTAATAAATTGGCACCCAGAACCAGATAACTGCTATTGAAAATATTTTTTAATAAACACTAAATGAGCGGTACCTTCAGTAAAAGACAAACGACCATCTATATTTGTGCCTGGAGAATCGAAAGGAAGACTTGAGGGTGCTTTCTCTCGTGTCGAACATGCTGTAGGCCTGACAGTGTAGTTCGGGTAACTGAGTACATTGTGCCCGCTCAATTCTTTTTACTCCTTGCGACGTCCACCAAACATGCAATGGTGAGCTCGGCATGCCTTTGAATTATGAGACAGACCAGTCTTAAGAGCTAAGGTCTGCGATCCTACACACCTGCACCCCCTCTAATCTGGTGCACGAATGGCTGGAGAACTCTCTCCAAGCTGACTCACAAGCCGACACAGGGGTTTACGCCCCGAATGTGCTCAAGGCAGCCCATCCGTGGCCTTGGCTTCTGTCTCGGCCGTATTGGGTACGGGCTCTGCCCAGAAGTGAACCTGTGCGCATCAGGTATCTCTGGCCGCGGCTCTGAGGAACAGGTACCACCCTCTGGCTTTAACAGGGCCTGCAGCCAGTCCGCAGGCTCCGGAGACAGTTTTCCTGTCTCCCTCAAGGATCATCAACTTCTTACAGGTGGAGACCATACCAAAATATATGAGTATTGGATTTATACTGTCTCCATCACTAAAGGACTACAACGTCTGATCAGTAGTAAACCAGCGGCTGCACAATTTCTATGCCAATCAGTCTAGAGAATTAAATTTCATAAAATTTAGTTGACGGGAGTAACATCGAGAACTGTGCATCCCAAGTGCAGCATAAATGCAGTTTCTAAATGAAAAAGTACGAATTGTTGGATGGACCTAATAGTGAGGTTTTTATACGCCTGTACGCTCCCATCTTGGGGTACGGGTAGATAATTCAGAAAAACGTGACCACAGTTGCATTATAACAATAACTTTTGTTGCTTCATAAAAACTGGAGAACTGGAGAACGGGAAAATTCGGAAAAGTTATACGAGTCCGTCTGAGAAGATTTTTTAATTCACAATTTTTGCGCTGCTACACGGGTTACATTTTCAGGGATCTGCTGAACATTCTGGTCATATGGTCGATTGTTTGCCCTCAGTCGCTTATATAGCTTATACTCGCATTACTTCATAATGCACTAGAAGTACTCAATTCACAATTGCAATCAAATACGTATCAAGTCTCAAATCGGTGTGCAAACTGTTTTTAAAGTAATTTGAGAAATGACTGACGGAATTCGAGTTCTCCGCCTCGCGTCATTGTAGCTACTTGAAATTCGTCAGCTACAAATAGCCGAAAGAAAAGAGGAATGCAATCATTTTAGTTCGTGATGACGTGATGGGTGAATTTGAGCACCCAGAAGCAATAGCGTAAAAAGTACCCGCATTTTGCAACGCTTCATTCTCAATAGCCGTGCAACTCACTCAATACGTCACTCAATTCATAGCACCTGGATTAAACTGAAGTTTTTGAAGACGGTAAAACAAAAGCCCAATGTACAATTCAATGGATGCATTGTATCTTTAGTGCAGAAAAATTAATAAAATAATAATCAGCGACCTTTATCAGCCCCTAACTCACGCTGCCCAAAAGTTTGCATTCTCGTGCTTTCTACCCACGATACTGAAAATGTCAATTGCATTAAAGACTGCTTACTATATTTATCAGTTGAAATTTATTTACCCTTCTGATATTTCGATGTTATTCGCCGGTTGATCTATTTGATGTTTGAAAAAATTATCAAAACCCGAAGATGTAAAATAATGTAAAATTAAAATTAAAATTATGCTCATGGGGGAATATTGCTGAGATGCCAAGGTTGATGGGGGAATCACTGAAACGGAGTGGCTCATTGGTAGTTGCTGAGATACCAAGGGGTCAATTGTGAGTTGTTGGTAGGCCCTGCATCCAAGGGACAGTTAGGGTAATGCAATTTATGGTATTTCGGATGCGTCCCTCTTTTCTTGCTGACTGTCGCTCATTCCTCCTCCATCAGAAAACGTCACCAGAGCCTCGTCAGATTCTGCGTCTGGAATTATCTTTCTGGCATTGTTAACGTGGCTTCTTGATTGTGCCACTTTTGTTCTCCACGATCAGCAGTCCTCCGACTCGCTTCCTTACATAGTATGTATTGCTCTGTACCAAAAAGCTATCGTACTTTTTCCTTGCCTCCGTTTCAATCACTACTGTTTTGTCACCTGTTTTGATGTCGCACTCCCGAGCGTTCCGACTAGCATAGTTGGACATTTTTCTTTTGTAGTCGTAAGACAAGAGCTAAGAGCGTAAGACAGGTCACATGTGTGATCGAACAAGGAGTTGTACTCATTGTACTCAGATGCATCGAGCACTGCAGCCGGTCAGGCGATTTTAAATCAGCATAATTTACCGTGATTGTATTGATAAGCTAATAATATAGCTTTTTGCAAGCCATTTGATACTACGAGCAAGCAATTAATTATTCAGTGGGGAAAGCCAGTGTTAAAATATAGATTTCTCAGTACTCTATAGCTCAAACCATGGGCTTTGGAGCAACCAATTGAATAACCCGAGCACCATTTAGTCATTTCCAGTGTTACTTGTGTCGCATTGGCTGCAAATAGACGCACACATTCAACATGGTAGAAAACGAGGAATCCAGCGAGCTTTTGGAAGAAGTCGGAGGAAGCTTTGTCACTGCTGATGAAGCGCTAGAAGAGCAAGATCATGCAGCACCGTGGCTCCACTGTTGACGCTAAAAAGTTTGCGAAACACTGGTCTTGAGTGGTCTTGAGTGAAGCCACAATAAGCAAAAGCCTAGACTAGCATGGTTGATCACTTTGAAGTACCTGGGAAGAGATGCGGACATGCCGGCGGTTCGGAACTCGCCAGAAAACATAGCATGGAGGCAGGAATTCGGGGCTTCTTAAACTTTAGGTTAGATAAAATAGTTACAGTTTTGTTAGTCTTAATTTTGTCTCATAGGGATTTTTGATGGTGCTGATTTCAAATTTGAGCTTCATTTTTTCGTAGCTTAAAGCCAACCACTGGGGCATGGGGAATGGGGGGTTTATGGTGGGGAGAATCTTCATGGGAATTGATTTTTTGTACCTAAACTTCAATAGAGGAACGGGGGTCTATTGAAGATTAGGTTAAAAATTCAGCAAGTTATCAAACACCTCCATGGAGAAAAAATAGAATCCTATCAAAACTAATTGATATCAGCAGCTGTAGTTACCTTCAGAATGAAGACAACGCAGATTAGTATAAATTACGAGCTTAGTATAGGTAAACAAATAATGAATGTACGGTTAGTAGTCACAACGATGAGAGAACGACAGCGAATCAAAAAGCGGGAGTGATGGGGGCGGGTGGCGAACAAACAAATTGAGCTTGCGTTACCTCTGAAAGTACTCGTATTTTTTGCATTTTTTTGCTTTATTATCACTTGGACACTTTTTAAGACTGGCGAAAGTTTCAGAAATATCGGAAAATCGGAAGTATTTTACGTACCTAAAGTTCAAGAGTCCGGAAGTCGCCCATTGGCTGACTGATTTGACCCCAGAATGTCATCTGATCTGTGTTGATGAAAACCATCCAGGAAGTTTCACCGGATCTTGGCCTGGTTCTCCATAAGATCGTGAGCCAGATACGTACTGATGCGCGAGATCGTACTGACTGCCGACCTATTCCAGGTGTTTATCGAGGAGTTGCTCAACTCGGTCAATAATCCAAAGGCGTCGGCAAGGCGCTTCATTTCACTGATCCGCTTTGTTAATTTTCTGCCCTATCAGTTGTCGGTTCAGTTGTTGTATTCTGTTTTGTTTCTCAAGCTGCTTGAGCGTTGTCTCCCCAAATGCAGTGTTTATATTGACTATTAGGGTGCTCAGATTATTAAATTGGTTGCTCCAAAGCCCATGCTTTGGACCATAGAGTACTGAGAAACCTCTCTTTTAGCACTGGGTTTCCCCACTGATTATTAAATTGCTTGCTCATAATATCAAATGGCTTGCAAGAAGCTATATTTCATGATTAATCAAATTAATTTGGGATCAATTACTCGAATTCAGACCCTGGAGGAAAAAAGAAAATTTGTAGTATTACTTCGTCGAAACTCTGCCCTTAGGACACGGAAGTCGCCTCATAAATTAATAGCCTAGGGAATTTATCTGATTTATCTAAAAAGCACAGTTTGGAAAACCGAGAACGCTTTTTACGTTCGCAAGTAATTAGTTCAGTCCCTGCTGCCACAGCGGCATAGTTTTAACTGTCTCCACTTTTTCCCAGCAATAATATGCACCTATGGAGTTGTTGTATTCTGGGGCGTGGCCAAGCAATCGTAATGATTCTTTTGGCGAATGTGTATTTCTATACATAATATAGATATTACCACTGCGTATTAAATGGTTATCTAATTGATTCATTCTGAGCCTGAAATCCGTAGTTTATGGAAAAAGTCGCCACTTTTAAGCAGAATTAAATCAGTTAACCATATCAGGAGCAAAACTGAAATACTTTCTACCATAGTCTTAATATGTAGTCTATGGTCTATAGACTATTCATCATAGTCTATGGTTAAGCTCTGACTCTCCAAATATAGAAGGTGCATCAAATCGTGTATACAGATCAGCCTATAGTCTATGGTAAAGATCCAAATGAACTGACGCAGTCAGTTTGGGAATACCACGGGAGTTGGCGATCGTGGGCGAGAATAGCACAAAAGACCCGGGCAAACTCAGTGGTCAGGATTATAGTGACAGGTACTAAGGGCTCGCACCCAGGTACTTAAATGCGAGTCCTTCAAGTATTACCACTAAGCAATTTTTTCCAATTTCCCAGCTTATAAACTCCTTTGTACACGTACTGTACGAGCTACTAGCTGATGCGCACGTGTCCATCAAACGATTTAATCAGTTTCTTAGCCGTATCATTCGCACGGCAGAAGTTTTTGCTTCTAGAATTTTTTAGACTTCCCAGCAGAAGCCATCGGCGGGAAGGGAGGCTACAGAAAACAGAGGATGCTATCACGGATCTGCGGATTTCCCTAAAAGCGTGTGGTCAGGTTCTCAAGCACTTTCATCTTCTAACTCAAAGAGGGTTACAGTAGGAAAAGAAGATTAAGTTCCGCTACGGTAATGAGCACAGAGGTAGAGATGCCAGGAAGTAGATTCTGCTGGAGCTAATTTGTCAGCTAAGTGATAACGAATCCTATTTAAAAGTATTGAAGACGCAGTTTGGCCTAAGGCCTATATACTGCCTACGTTTTGGTCAGTGCGCTCAATCCCACACAGCTGGCATTGTAAAATTTGAATGTCTTATTTAGCACGCCATCTTGAGCTCACGCTTTGGACAAGACATGATTGCAGTGGAGTGCTCAGTAATTATGCGGACCTGCCATCTCGAGTTGCTAGGTAGAGTAGTTCAGGCTCTAGAGACCGTCTTGGTAAGTGTTGAGCATGAAAGCTTCGCCAAAATTTCCGACATCCTTGATGTAGAATTTTTTCCTTTGTAAATGTAGGCTGCGACAATACTTAACGAACAAGAATAATTCCGTGACTTACAAAATTAAAGCATAAAGAGACCGAGAAAGGAACTCGTTATTTTTTCATTTGTTAAGCTTAGATATAGATATTTTTATAATTCACATTTGAAAAAAAACTTACACTGCTTTGCTTCCAAAACGCAGACAATTTTTTAGAGAAAAAAAATAGCGATGAAAATAATATCGAAAATAATATATTATTAAAATAATATGACAATAATATCATACCTAATCGTCATTCTGGAAAATAGCTTTTGATTGATCTTTTTTATAGAGAATTCTTAGAGCGCCGTGACGTTGTTCAGCAACATCAGCTCAATCTTTAGCCTGACCGGCCGTCAGCACGATCTGTCGCTGCCGCTGCAGTCTGAGCTGCTCCGAAGTCATCAACGATGAGCTGCTGCGCGATTTGTTAAAGCGGCGAATGGCGTTCGCCCTCTGGCTGTTCAACGTGGCGCGCCACCAGCCTGGTAGGAGGAGCCGCGCAGGCCGCCAGTGTATCCCAGCGGACGACCGAGTTTGCAGAGAGCGGCGCAGAACGGC
>NIVC01003001.1:45364-100857 GCA_002269645.1 Macrostomum lignano
GGAGATCTCAATCGCCATGAAAACTTATAAAAGCCACAAGGCAAACAAGACTGCCAGAAACGCTTCGAATTGTTCTTTTGTAATCAACACTCGCGAAGCTCTCGCGGCAATCGTCAGTCATGCATCGATAGGCACTGTTGAACTTGAAATACTTTAGTATGATACAAAAGCTTTGAATTCAGATGATCAATCAAGTCAATTATCGGAGCGGACTAATCCAAGCTCGGCAGGTTTCGTGACGCGGATCGGTGATTTTCTGTGCTTCTATATAAGGAAAGCATTAATTTGCTCTAAAGAAAGGTGAGCCCTAGAATGATTTCTAGAATGCCGTAGGCACTAGCAAATTGCCGCTATTCCTTTTCGATGAAGAGACAAAAGCATCGAGCAATGGAGAGATTTTTGCTTTTCAACCAGAAAAACAGTCTGTAGGAAACCCGCATTGTTGTTTCAAATAGAAAAATTCATGAAAGCGAAAAGAGACAGCTGAATTCTGTTCTGATGCAGCTTATTGTATTCTATTACAATGGAGCGCCATTGCGAAGGCCCAAGGTAGACGCAGCTAAAAATCATGAAGTATTTTTAACAAAATTCCCCTTTTCTAGTGTGAGGCGGAGGACATAATATGATCGCATGCTTTCCGTGAGATGCCTTGTTGAATGAATCTCAATATCTTGTCCAGTATTTCTACAGTTAAAAAACAGCCTGTCAGCAATCAGCATGCAATTTGGCCCTCAGAAAGTATTTTGAAAAACCACTTTACACTTGATGAAAAATCGGATACACCGATGCAACGCTTAATTTGACACCTTTGTTTGCACGCACGGCTTGCACTGAGAGTGATTCTGTATTTTAGTTTGTCAGATTAAACTCAATTTCTGATTTTCACTCAATGGGGACATTGTAAAAACCTTTACATAGACACTGCTACGAGCTACTACGCTATTTTGTTTTACGCTCATACACTCATTCGTTTTCTAAAAGGATTTCCGCGTAAATTGCTTTATTGTCAATTTCAAACAATGACCGGTAATTGCTTGAATGTCATTGCCTTAACGTAAATTACCATAGACATTTTGAACAATTACTGCTCATTCCGCCGACTCCCCTGCGCAGGCAAACAAGCGCGCGATATGTACGCAGTCATACGCACAGGCACTCGCACAGGAGTGTACAGCGGCCCTAAATTTATTTATCGTTAGGCATGTACACTTTATTGTGGCTTGGGGGGTTGGCCCTCAATGCCGTTAATTGTACGAGCAGAGCCAAGCCAAGATTCCAATCCAGCCCCAAATTAATGTGACTGCACTTGGAATCGAGCCTGGGCCGCTGGCACACCAGAGCCTGCGCTAAGCCACTGGGCTGCGGACCCTGCCCAGCAGTGTTCTCAGCTGGAATTTGAATTAAATATGATTTAATTCAACTAAGGACACTGCAGGATTGGTGCACAGTGAGTGCACACCTTGCTAGGAATTGTTCAAATATGTCTTATGTTATAAATCGTTTCAAGTGATCGATTGAATCGACCCCATTGCACAGCGATAAACAAATTTAGGTATTCGCAAATTTTCTAAAAGAAAATTCAGAAACGCTACGACGCGGTACAGAGAAGCGCAGAGACGGCATCAGCTGTTGTTTTTTCGTTTTAATTAGGTCCTGGGAATTGAATCTCCCCTGGGACCAATGGATCCGTCAAAACCGAACTGCCAGCCAATGAATCCCGAAAATGGTTTGTACTTTTCTGATTTTGCTTTACAGAGACAGAGAGAGGAAAGCAGGCCAAGTTCCTTCACTTTGCATCTACAAAGTTTTTTTTTCCAAAAGGGATTTAAACGTTTCTGGTGATTCCAGTTTAGTTCAGCTGGTGTCCCTTCAACACCTGCTGCAAAGCAGAACATTGGTGCTATTAGCACAATTTGCAGGACCTCGGGCACATACGTGGTGCCTGTAACAGCAAGTCACATTCCTTGTTAATCATTTTTCTATCAATGATATGCTTCCGATGCTTTTTATTCGTGTTTTGTACTAATGAGGACATGCTCTGCTTTGTCAAAATAAAAACGGTAGAAAGCAGATGCCTATGAATATGGTAGCGAATGGATTCGTCTGGTCAAAGCAGATACTTGGCTTTCACCGATCACTGACCTATCTATCTATCTATCTATCTATCTATCTATCTATCTATCTATCTATCTATCTATCTATCTATCTATCTATCTATCTATCTATCTATCTATCTATCTATCTATCTATCTATCTATCTATCTATCTATTAGTATCTGTTACAGCTTGAACTGAATCGTCATAGCATCAATTATGTCAGAAAATGATTGAACACTATTTACTCATTTTTCAAGAGTGTCCATGCGATACTTTTGGCTATGAGTAGTCACTACATAATTTGAGAACTATTTTATACGCGAACGCATCTCATTAGAGTTGATTGTCGGATATACGCTCGTAGCAGCTGCCTAACAAGAGCAGAGCTGTGATTACGAATAAGCACACAATGTCATCATCATATGAGTGCACAGAGAGGACAATTTTAGTAAATGGCAGTCAGTTGATTCCCGCACTGGGCTCAGGCACTAATAATATGTCTCATAGCCAGCACTCACGCCAATCTCTTTTGGACAGTCGTTGCTGATAGCATAATTACAGTACAGCTATACAAGGCCCGCTTGCATAGTAAAAAAGTGATATACATTTCAGAGGCAGTGAGTGGCTTTAGTGCGACTGTCCATATACTGTACTCAAAAATACTTTGCTGTGTATAGCTTGCTGTCACTTGGCACTTGAACTGAGCTGAGCACATGCTGTGTAGCACAGCTGTCTTTGTGACTGGAAGTTTTTCGTAAGTCATGGCTAGAGGACACTAAAGGCAAAAACTATTCTTTTAAAAAAATCGCTACCGAAATTCCACCTCTGACTAGAAAATATGATCTGCATAGCAAGGACTCTGCTAACTTATACATTTTTGTATTGCAGTAGAACGATTATGCGTTCTTTAGTGGGATCCAACTTGCAATCAAACCTGAGACTGCATGGGTCATTAATGCGCTTTACGTGTATAAACATTTCAAGCTAAACTTGAACCTAGACTATCAATAAAATGCTGTATCTGCAGTTGAAGCTAAATCTTATCGTTTACCACATGAAGAGGAATTTACTGTTTTCCTGTTTCCTTTTTGGGTGTTCCTGTCGCTTGGTAGATGTCCCTGTCTCTTGGTGGGGCCCCTGTCTCTTGGTGGACGCCCCTGTCTCTTGGTGGGCGCCCCTGTTTCTTGGTGGGTGTCCCTGTCTCTTGGTGGGTGTCCCTGTCTCTTGGTGAACGCCCTGTCTCTTGGTGAGGCCCTGTCTCTTGGTGGGTGCCCTGTCTCTTGGTGGGCCCCTGTCTCTTGGGGGCCCCCTGCCTCTGGGCGCCCCGGTGCGTGTGGGTGTCCCTGTCTCTTGTGGACGCCCTGTCTCTTGGTGGCCCCTGTCTCTTGGTGGGTGTCCCTGTCTCTTGGTGGGCGTCCCTGTCTCTTGTTGGGCGCCCCTGTCTCTTGGTGGGTGTCCCTGTCTCTTGGTGGGTGTCCCTGTCTCTTGGGTGGCGTCCCTGTCTCTTGTGGGTGTCCCTGTCTCTTGTGGGTGTCCCTGTCTCTTGGTGGGTGTCCCTGTCTCTTGGTGGGTGTCCCTGTCTCTTGGTGGGTGTCCCTGTCTCTTGGTGGACGCCCCTGTCTCTTGGTGGACGCCCTGTCTCTTGGTGGTGTCCCTGTCTCTTGGTGGGGCCCCTGTCTCTTGGTGGACGCCTGTCTCTTGGTGGTGTCCCTTTCTCTTGGTGGGGCCCTGTCTCTTGGTGGGTGTCCCTGTCTCTTTGGGGCCCCTGTCTCTTGGTGGGTGTCCCTGTCTCTTGGTGGTGTCCCTGTCTCTTGGTTGGTGTCCCTGTCTCTTGGTGGGCGTCCCTGTCTCTTGGTGGGTGTCCCTGTCTCTTGGTTGGTGTCCCTGTCTCTTGGTGGGTATCCCTGTCTCTTGGTTGGTGTCCCTGTCTCTTGGTTGGTGTCCCTGTCTCTTGGTTGGTGTCCCTGTCTCTCGTTTGTGTCCCTGTCTAAGAGAATAAGAGAACAATCTACGAGCTTTTTGGCATAAGTCAATTTTACGATATCGTAAATCTGTGTTTACGACCATTGGAATTATTGCAAACTGGTATACAATCAATACATGCCGACTTCTAAGAGAAAAGATAAAATCTTCACTTTATAATGGGATCAGAAAAATCTTGAGAACAGTCTTAAACAATTACAAGCGTATTCGCGCTTTTGTAAGCCAAAACATAATTTTGAAAATCGGAGTTGAACATCGTTTTATAAAATATATGGCGGTTAGAACGAATGTCTGCACAAAAGCCTCTCAATCTTGATCGATGATATCTATAGCTGCATTGAGATATAGCTTTTGAGTCTCGATCGAAGTCAAAATTTATGTTTGAAGCTCGGGTCATATCTCAGCTTGCAAATCAAGAAGTCTTGGACTGAAATTCAGCCCTGATTTACTTAGCCAAAAAATAGGAAAACGTCTTTATAAGCCTCTCTCTGGTGCTTGCTGATAAAAGCAATCAAAATATTTCTATGAATAGGTCTACAACTACAGGAAAAGTATAAATTAGGTTGAGTTAATTTAGGATAAAATTGGTAAACAAATGGTGGCGAATAATCCGCTGATGACATTGAAAATTCGGTTATATAGGGGGTAATGTTGTAAATGGAAGTCAGGTGCTAAGTACAATTTACTCGTACAAATACCAGTGTTATAATTAGGACAACCTCTAAAGTCTAATTCAGAGATCGAAGAATGTCGCTTGTACAGAATATCGCTTTTTGCAGCCTATTTGGGTCTATGCGCATTGAATTTAATCCAAGATACGTTTGCCAATGTAACGCCAATCAATTTGCCGCTGTGCCAGCCTTGCTACCATAGACAAAAGCTCCGTTACATTGGCAAACGTATCTTGGATTAAATTCAATGCGCGTAGACCCAAATGGGCTGCAAAAAGCGATATTCTGTACAAGCGACATTCTTCGATGTCTGCTTTAGAGGTTGTCCTAACTTTAACACTGGTATTTTTAGCCTTGAGACAGAATCTAAAGTATCTTTAAATTGTGCTTAGCACCTGACTTCCATTTAGGTTACCCCCTATATAACCGAATGTTCACTGTCATCACTGTCAAATTGGCTGCAGAAAGCTATATTAAACAAGAAATTTTTCACTGCTGTTACCACTGATCTACTCCATACAAATCCATCAATAGAGGTTGGGTCACCGAGTCCAAAAAACAAACGCTAAGCTTACCAAGTACGATACAAGAACGCGGAGGCAGCTACAAATGCCGAAGCACTTTTCGGACGAGTAGAAACGAGTTCGGGAAAATCGAAACGGGTGATCCAGCTTTTGATCTCGTACTAAAAGCCCGATGTAATTCTGATTGATTATCGCATGCGATGGAACGAAGCGACTTTGATAAAGGGTCCGTATATTATGTCAAGGAGCTTTTAGCGTCTGCAATACATGCCCAGCTACTAGTATGCCAAGCCAATTTAGTTGTACTTGAGCGCTAAACGCAAATCATTTACGACGCGAAGCAACCCAACGTCACTTACCAAAGAAGACTAGTCCAATGTAAAAATCGAGACTGTTTAAATAGGCCTAGCAACTTCTGGCTAAAAAAGATGCAGTTCAAGGCGTGCAAGCCTTTATTTAACAGAGTTAGGAGAGCTTTTATAATTTGGTAGAGGGTGTCAATCGAATAGCAGCAGAGATGGGCGAAGTCAGAAACCGCAACGCCGCTAATGGTATGAAATGGGGCAGGCCAGTGCGGAGTTGAAGAATAAAGCAGTCACCGGGCTTCTATAGGGCAGGGCAGGGTAGCCTCTCTGTGCCAGGAAATTTTTTAGAGGGAAAGCTGGCGAAGGTCGGTATTCGGGAAGTAGACCTCCCACTGGCCAAGGGAAGCAATTTTATACTGGCAGGGGAGCCGGCTAGCGCGAGACTCGCCGCGAATGGTACAACGCTGCAGGAGGGAGGGCGAGGAACCGTTGGCGCGGAAAGGCGGAACCTGGCGCGGCCATATGCATGCTTTTAAAATAATGGTCTCCGCGCGTTCATGCGCGCTTCCGGCTTGTTGAAATGAACAATTACTAGAAATTATCTACATTAAATGTCTTTCCATGTCTGCTAAAAAGTAAATAGGAAAGTAATCGCGATCATAGCGAATTCGTCTTGATATTAACTTAATTATTTTTGCAAAGACATACCAACATTTTCTTGTTTAACACCCTTATTAAATTAGGGGTTTGTAAGACTCGAGTGGTTAGAGCGTCAGACTCACGACTGAAAGGTCGGGGGTTCGAACCTTGACTTACTCGGAACAATTTGTGTCCTTGAGCAAGGCAATTAACTTTACATTGTTTCAGCTCGATCAATTCAGCTGTAATTCTGTAAAATGGGTGCCAGCATTAGCTGGGGTAATTGAGGGTGTGTGTGGCGACCCTCCCCCTCAGTCCATGGACTGAACAGCCGTACGTTGCAGACTTCAGATGCGCGGCGCAATAGCTGCGGCTGAGTTTTCGGCTGCACATCTGCCCATTAGGGCAGGTGCAATCAATTATTATTATTTATGTTTGACGAGTAACTCAAGTAATGCAATAAGTAAGTAATGCGTTGATTAACGAGTAACTTAAGTAGCTGGTCAATGAGTATACGCGGAAAGTAACTGAAGTTAACCATGAAACTCAAATAACTCAAATTCTGAATCGATCGATTAGGATCTGAAGAATCATGCGCATGCGCACTTCATTAAGAATAGCCAACACTAAAGCTAATATTTGAAGCAATCTAAAACACAGCAAACACCCCGATGTGTTGCATTCCAGAGCACACGCGTGCTGCAAAAACAATTAAATCGGTCAGTGTACGTACTGATATCGAACTGCCCTCGTACATGATAAAAATTTTATTGCCTTTATTTAAGTTACATGTACTTTGCCTTCATATGTTACACCCGCAACAGTGTTATGCAAGGCCGCATCTGCTAAAAAGGCCTTATGTTTTCACTCATTCTATAAGCGCCTTCTTACCCTGTCATGCATGAATTATTTCGCTAATCAATCGAGACTCCACAGTTGGAAAAGTTTAGAAATTACAAATAGTAGAGCTTAGAGCTTGGTGCAGCCAAGTTGAGAAAATTTTATTTGAAGTTTTTCGCCCAACACCAATGATTAAATGCACTGCGCCTTCAAATGCACTTATATTTGAGAGGAAATTAACTTGCGATGCAGTCAAAACAAAGTTTGCAGAATAGTTAGCGCTCTGTTTTGCTGAACCCAGCTGTTGTTCGGCATGAACTTCTGACGAATAGCTGAACTGGGACTGTTTGTTACAGCAAGTGCTAATTAAACATGACCGTCTATCATAAATTAGGCAAAAGTGCGCCTCATAGGCACACGATACGCCATGTACATTTTTCAACTCATGCATGAATTATACTGATACATACGCTCGTAGTAGTAGCACCATCAATACACAAGCCAATCTCACGTCATGTGATCTCGCATGGTTCAAGCAGTGCTGAATTTGATAAGTGACCATGCTATAGGGAGTGTACATGTATGTTGTTTCCCTCTTGTTTTGTTTATTGTGGACGCTAACGGCTGAGAACTCGTTTTTGGAATAAATACGTTTTTTAGTCTATGGCCAAGCCGAAGTGGGGAATAAATACGTTTCTGTAGTCTATGGCCAGACCCGATTAGGGAACAAATATGTTTCTGTAGTCTATGGCCAAGGCCCGAGTGGGCAATAAATACGTTTCTACAGTCTAGATCTCTACAGCCGTAGAGGCCGTAGAGGAAGATGGACTCGACCGCAGCTCGGAAGATGCACAGTTTGAGCTGGTCGTCCATCGATTAGGTGAAGGCAGGGCTGAGCTGGCCAGCTGCCCTCCAGGATTGTCCACGCCGGTCCGCAATAATTTCATCTGGAGGGGCAACAAGGTCGAGCCGAGGTAGCGGAACTCCCGCGGCACTCTACAATGGTGTCGCCGCTGTAGGGAAGATCAGAGCAGAGGCGTCCGTGATGCCGATGTGTAGGACCTAGGTTTTTTGGCGCTGATTCTCAAGCCTACTCGCTCGCCTTCTTGACAGAGGCGGAATTGAGTGTGCGCTGTGCGCGGCTTCCGGGTCTCGGCAGGAGAGGGCGATGTCGTCCGCATGAATCAGGAGGGCAGCGATCGTGACACCGGGAAAACGTCGGCTCCTGCGGCGTGCGACGACAAAACCGTCTTCTTTCTCGAGCACGCGGCGGAGGACGTACAATCGAGCACAACGATGAAGATGGAAGGGGCGAGGGTGTCCCCTTGCAGGACGCCAGAGCTGGTGGAGAAGTCATCTGTGCGATCTTCGCAGAGCTGGAAAAAAGCTTTGATGTTACTATATATAGGTCCATCACCGCGCAGAAAGGGGCTCGAGTAACTCCGTAAGCGGCAAGAATAAGGGGGATGACGGCGTTCGATGGTGTCAAAAGCTAATTAATGAAATCAACAAAGATAATGCTGACATCATGTGTCTCAGCCTGCATGTTTCGACAATCCACTGGACGGTTGCGATTTGCTAGGTGATAGACTGGCCCGGCCGAAATCCGCTCTGAACGGCGATGACACACACGAGCCGGTTTCTCAGAATCGAGTTGAGCAGTTTAGGAAGTGTGCACTCGAGCGCAATTCCTCTCTGGTTGTTCAGGTCGGTCGAGGTGCCCTTCTTCGGGATTAACACAATTTTTTTAGGTGCGCCAGGTCTGCGGGGCCTGGATGGAAAGGTCACCTCCGATTGGCGAGTTGATGTTAAGTAGAGCCGTGACGATGCCAGTCAGTTCAGGGCCCAGGCAGCTTGAGCACCCTGGGAGGGATGCCATTGAGGCCCGGCGGCAGCAGTATCAGGCTTCATCAGCTGTCAAGGGCGTAGCGAACTTCACTCACAGTGATGGGTCCAAATCGAAGTCACTCTCATTCGCGGGTTGAGACCCGGGATAGGGAGGAGGATCTGAACCGCAGGTGGCGGTGCGTTAAGGACACGGCTGTAATGCTCCACCAGCTTTTGCTTCCTGTCCTCCATAGAATCAGCCTCAAGCTGGAGAGCATGTTCTACTTCTACAGCAGATCTATACTGTAGTCAGTCAAAACGTCGCGTCCTTACACAACCCTATAAGCACGCACGCACAAAATAGTGCATCGCAGTCTATAGCATGCTTATGGAAACAAAACAAATCTACGAGTATTTAAAAAGAATGCCATTTAAGTGAAATGTGGGTTGCAACAAGAAGTTGAACTGGACGCACCAGGCACGCATTTTTGTCTTAAGAAATGCTTAGGAATCACTGACCTTAGTGCTACGGTCGTACAGTCGTATGCACTTGTCCAAGTCTAAGTCTCGACAAAAACTTAAATAAGCAAACTACAATATACAACAATATGTACATGTACAGTCTGTTTGAAATCTACATGTACATTTGCAACATTACAGTATGGTTGTGGTAGATTTTAACTAATAAGTGTATGCAAATTCGCAAACTGTATTCCTTGGCTTATGGAAGACGGTTTTTTGTTAAATTACATGCAGTTAGTTCAAGTCATTTAATAATAAGTATAGCTTTTTTCGCGCTATCTGGAAAAGAGGGGGCCATGCAAAACGGAACGGCCCATAGAGTTCTATGGCCAAGCCTTTGAATTTACTCTAGAAAGCAAGCCGTATGGAATGATAAACCAGAATGGAATTAACGTTTTGATCTTTTCACAGAGATAACAGAGACAAAGACTTTACGTTACGGTTTGCATGGCAATTTCTTCGGAGTGAAGGCCTAAGGCACTTAGACGGAATACTCAAGCGATGGGAAAAGTGTGTTGCTACAGGCGGAGACTATGCTGAGAAGGCTGCCTTGAAGGTTGATGATGTATGACCAAAATTCGTTTCTTTGAGGACAAAACTGTTGTGTCGTGTAACCTGACAGACCAACTTAATGATAGATAATATTTTAAGAATGTTTCTACTATAACGTAAATGCTACCTATATTATTATTATTGCCTATTACTTATACTGCCACTTTAAGTAGAGTAGTTGATAAATTATCTGTATAATATAGTATTAATCACGTGATATCTCTAGCTCTTGAATTTATCGATCGTGGTTTTTCTTAAATATAGAAAATATACATAAAGCAACTGTGCGCACCTAGCACTTTACCTTTTCAACTCAACTGAAAAACTTCAAGCCTTGGCTACACAACAAAAAACATCGCTTTTTATATTTTTTTAAAACTTTTTCTGTAAGACTATCAGTGGCATTGCGGTTTTTCACACAAATTTTGAATGAAATGACCCAAATACACGCGACTGAATTCATTGTAAAGAAGAGATGTACCGCTAATTAAAATGACACCAAAGATATGCTTGCAGCTGCTACTGTTTTTGCTCTGGGATTAAAAGTGTCAGAACTTTCCGGACATCCCTCGTACATGTATGATCTTTGGCATGCCCTCTGTTTCACACAGCACCACAAAAGCTATAGTTATGATAGTTAAGTTTAGAACTCATTGAATTTTTCCCTGCTTATCCAAACCAAAATAAATTGAAAAGTCTTTTCAAAAAATGACCTGACTTGACTTGATAGTATTGATACATTTTAAAATTTATTACACAAAATTTAATTTATGCTGGCAGGGCTTAACTGGTCAAACAACTTGCATGGATAGAACACACCAATTGCTTAGTTGCTGTTTAAATTTCTTATTAAAAGATTTATTCAGAAGCATCAAATATACAGTATACTTTTGGATACATCTAAGAAAGAAGTTGCATTTATCGCATAACCAAAATAAAGAAACCCGAACAGTGAGTTGGGTCTGAACGAAAGGGGATTATTAAAATGCAGGCAAGAGCTATCGCACAAGGCAGCTTGATATTTTTGCACAAATACTGATAGCACTAGGACAGGGGAAACTCTGGCTGTAGTTAATGAACAGACTGTTTAATGCAAAGCGAGCAGATATATACAGGCTCTAAAAATCTTACTGCTGTTAAAGGCCCTGTGTGTACTTGACGATACACAAGAATCTGAATAATACGCATCGAAATACAGCATGTACTAGTCGAATTAATGCCAGATGTCAAGGCATGACCAAAGGCACTGTTAAGCGTCTAGTTGACATACGCTATAGACGGATGTCTTTCTCTCATAGACGGACGCCCAGAGCAGTCGCCGCTTATCGTTTCCATGGCAACTGGCTGGCGCAAATCCGTGACGTTTCAACAGGAACGAGCGCAGCGACGCCTGCAGGTCTGAGCAGACGGCTCGGACAAGCCGCATCCGGCCGCTCGGCACGGCGTGTCGCAGGGCGGCGCGAAGCAGCGCCGAGCCGACGCCTCGACGCCGGAGCGACCGCATGACAACCAGGTGGGTGAGCTCCAGGACTGGCGGCTGCTGCTGCTGCTGGCTGTCGGCGTCAACTGGCGGAGCAGACGGCGGCGAAGGCAGCTGGCGAAGGGCCAGCACGCCTACAATGTTGCCGTTGCTGCTGAGGGCGGCCACCCACAGCCGGCTGTCGGAGAGACTGGCGGCGCGCAGCAGGCTCAGGCAGGAGGAGGCTGTCAAATATACAAATATATTTGCTTAGAACTCATTTATCGCTACATATCGGGGACTGAAGTTGCAACTATGGGAAGGTCAATGGCTTTAATTACTGCGGTAAGTGCAACGCGATACTGTAAGTTAAGAGACTAGCTCAACTAGCTCAACCTCTCCCAGTCTGAAGAATCCCCTTACTCCCCCTCCATGAGGAACGGCTTCTCCCTCCCTGAATAATCTCCCTCTGTGTCCCTGGACTCGCTCCACCCTGAAGAATCCCCGTGTCCCTGAAGATCCTCCTCTGTGTCCCTGAATACTCGCCCCTCCCTGAAGATCCTCCTCTGTGTCCCTGAATACTCGCCCCTCCCTGAAGATCCTCCTCTCTGTCCCTGAAGATCCTCCTCTGTGTCCCTGAAGACTCGCTCGACCCTGAAGATCCTCCTCTCTGCCTCTCTGTCCCTAAAGACTCGCTTCTCCCTGAAGATCCTCCTCTCCGTCCCTGAAGACTCGCCTCTCCCTGAAGATCCTCCTCTGTGTCCCTGAAGACTCGCTCGACCCTGAAGATCGTCCTCTCTGTCCCTAAAGACTCGCTTCTCCCTGAAGATCCTCCTCTCCGTCCCTGAAGACTCGCCTCTCCCTGAAGATCCTCCTCTGTGTCCCTGAAGACTCGCTCCACCCTGAAGATCTTCCTCTGTCCCTGAAGACTCGCTCCTCTCTGAAGAATTCCCCTCTCTGTCCCTGAAAACTCGCCCCTCTCTGTCCCTGAAGACTCGCTCCTCTCTGAAGAATCCTCCTCTCTGTCCCTGAAGACTCGCTCCTCTCTGTCCCTGAAGACTCGCTCCTCTCTGAAGAATCCTCCTCTCTGTCCCTGAAGAATTCCCCTCTCTGTCCCTGAAGACTCGCCCCTCTCTGAAGAATTCCCCTCTTTGTCCCTGAAGACTTGCCCCTCCCTGAAGAATTCCCCTCTCTGTCCCTGAAAACTCGCCCCTCTCTGTCCCTGAAGACTCGCTCCTCTCTGAAGAATCCTCCTCTCTGTCCCTGAAAACTCGCCCCTCTCTGTCCCTGAAGACTCGCTCCTCTCTGAAGAATCCTCCTCTCTGTCCCTGAAGACTCGCTCCTCTCTGTCCCTGAAGACTCGCTCCTCTCTGAAGAATCCTCCTCTCTGTCCCTGAAGACTCGCCCCTCTGTCCCTGAAGACTCGCTCCTCTCTGAAGAATCCTCCTCTCTGTCCCTGAAGACTCGCTCCTCTCTGTCCCTGAAGACTCGCTCCTCTCTGAAGAATCCTCCTCTCTGTCCCTGAAGAATTCCCCTCTCTGTCCCTGAAGACTCGCCCCTCTCTGAAGAATTCCCCTCTTTGTCCCTGAAGACTTGCCCCTCCCTGAAGAATTCCCCTCTCTGTCCCTGAAGACTCACTCCTCTCTGAAGAATTCCCCTCTCTGTCCCTGAAGACTCGCTCCTCTGAAGAATTCCCCTCTCTGTCCCTGAAGACTCACTCCTCTCTGAAGAATTCCCCTCTTTGTCCCTGAAGACTCACTCCTCTCTGAAGAATTCCCCTCTCTGTCCCTGAAGACTCACTCCTCTCTGAAGAATTCCCCTCTCTGTCCCTGAAGACTCACTCCTCTCTGAAGAATTCCCCTCTCTGTCCCTGAAGACTCACTCCTCTCTGAAGAATTCCCCTCTCTGTCCCTGAAGACTCACTCCTCTCTGAAGAATTCCCCTCTCTGTCCCTGAAGACTCGCTCCTCTCTGAAGAATTCCCCTCTCTGTCCCTGAAGACTCGCTCCTCTCTGAAGAATTCCCCTCTCTGTCCCTGAAAACTCGCCCCTCTCTGTCCCTGAAGACTCGCTCCTCTCTGAAGAATCCTCCTCTCTGTCCCTGAAGACTCGCTCCTCTCTGTCCCTGAAGACTCGCTCCTCTCTGAAGAATCCTTCTCTCTGTCCCTGAAGACTCGCTCCTCTCTGTCCCTGAAGACTCGCTCCTCTCTGAAGAATCCTCCTCTCTGTCCCTGAAGAATTCCCCTCTCTGTCCCTGAAGACTCGCCCCTCTCTGAAGAATTCCCCTCTTTGTCCCTGAAGACTTGCCCCTCCCTGAAGAATTCCCCTCTTTGTCCCTGAAGACTTGCCCCTCCCTGAAGAATTCCCCTCTTTGTCCCTGAAGATTCGCCCCTCCCTGAAGAATCCTTTCTGTTCGTGGTTCCTTAAGGATGGCCCTAATTTCACTGTCTGAGAGAATATTTCAGTTGACCTATTAAAAAATTTACGCAGTGAAATATACTTTCAACTTCCATGTGTGTGAGATTCAGTTATTACTGAAAGTAAAAATGCGGTAACTTGACAAATTGAAAAAATAGAAAACTACTAAATCATGCTTCATTTAAATGAATATTTTGGAATACGCCCAGAGCCAGAAAGAAGGAAATTAAGGGTGCCTATTCCGCTCACACAGAACTTGTTTATGTGGCCTGCCATGAACACTTTGTGTGGCTCATTGTAGGCCTAAAAAACTAATAGTCAGATATTTGGCCACATTTCTACAGTAAGTAGAGTAAACAAAACATACATGCGCAACGATAATTAGCTGACAAGGCGTTTAGCTCAAAAAATACAGTCATAGTTACTCCTGCTGTTTACCCACAATAATATTAATTTTTGCTCAGGTTTTTTATATGCAAGTTACACGGCCAGTGTAAATCAGGAGGTTGCGCATGTATGTTAACAAAAGTTAAAGCAACACTGAGCAGGCAGCTCACTAGGAAGGCAGCCGCTGCCGCTATCGCACAGTCTGGAGCCGCAAGCGATGCACACTAGCAGCAGCAGCATCAGCACAATCGCTGCCAGTAGTTCCCAGCAGATGCCCAGAGCCAGAGAATTGTGAGACACAGCGCCGCAGGCCATCAGACAGGTGAGGCTTAATCGAACCTGGTCAGTGGCCAGCAGGCGGGGAGCAGATTCTAAGAAGCTCCATAGGATGGCCCGCCGCATGAGAGCGACAACACTGACCTGATCGGCGGCCTCATAGGCGCGAATTCGCAGGCGGTGACGCGCCTGAAGATTGAGTTTAAAAATTGTTGATACTTCAAATAAAATATTGTACGAAAGCATTGGAAATGCAAAACTTGAAAATAAGGCATTTAGCTTAAAAGCACAGGGTGCCAATTAGACAACAGTGTCCAGATTTATGGAATTTGATATGCCATAAGACATACCATGGCACAATAACTTAGGTTATAGCTTAGAAGGACAGACTATAAAGTAGAGTTTTGCCATTACTAAACATTACCCATATCTGTATCCATAGCAATAATAGCCTATCTATTGTATCCATAGCAATAATAGCCTATCTATATCTAATATCTATATCTACCTTGTTCATATAGTGCAATAATCCCTTTCTAATCTAGTGCAATAATCATTTTCTCTTCTAGTGCAATAATATTTTACCTATCAAAGTGCAATAATATTTTGTCATGTAGTACAATAATCTCTTATTAAGCCAGTGCAAAAATCATTTACTCATGCAGTGCAGTAATCCTACTTATCTAGTGTAATGATATAAACTTTTAATAAAAAAATATGCAACTAAGATTCAATCCTAGATTGCTGCATTAATAGGTTAGGCTATTTGTACCTAGGCTTATTCTTAGGCCTAGAACTTATAAAATAAATTATAATACTTATAATTCAATACTCATAGACACTCAGTGAGCCTTTTCATATTGCTTGTTCTGGTTCTAGAACCAGAACCAATTTGTGAAGTATAACTTTTTGTCTCTATAACTAGAGGGAGATATGTGCTATACAGTTTTTATTATTGAATGACAATCGCCAAGAAGAAAGTGAAAAATTGTGCTTAGTTATGTTGTTAAGGCAGTCAAATATTAATAGAGTTTAATAGTTATACTGCTGTTTTTCTTGGAATTCCGAACCAGTTCTGGTTCTAGAATTGGTAGGGCCTAATATGAAAAGGCCCAGTTAGAATAAAAGTTATACAAAGCAATTATGACATAATTAATTTCTTTGGCAGTATTAGTCTCAATTAAAGTTAACAATATGGATATGCAATGAAAATCAAGTCTTATGCCTATTCTATGCTTCCACACTAATAGCATTATTATATTTTCAATATTATAATGCATGTCAAGTCAGATTCACTATTTAGTAATTAGTTATAATTGTAAAAATTAATGCAATTTTGATCAGAATTAGAATTTAACCAGTCAGTTTTTTTCAAACATTTTATAATAATTTTAAAGTTGAAAAGTCCATTAGACCTTTGCAAAAACATAACTTCTTATATTTAATCTTTTTAGCATTGAGCAGTTTCTTAGACTTAAGGGGCCTAGTTGCAACATATATTATCATAGGAAAATTTCCAATTAAATAGCGTACTTTTGAAGAATAGTACACTAGTGCACTAGTACAATTTTTGTTTAAATCAATGATGTAGGACCAAGACCGCCACACACCAAGACCACTACACTTGAGGAGCTAGGGGAGGAAGAATTTGGCTCAATATATTATTGAATGGTATGGTACTAGAGAGGAACCTATGAGAGGAATAGCAATGCTAGAAGATTGGTAGCTCCCCCTCAATACCAATAAGCTAGCCAGTAATAGTTGTGGCAGTCTTAGTCATGCACCAAATCAATTAGGGCCTAGGGTCTACATAAGGCCTATAAATAGACAATTCATTTTCAGTATGTTGACAAATCTTAGACATTAAGAATCAGGTAGATTTTTGTTTTATGAGTGAATATTATCTTATTAGGCCTATATTATTCTACATTTGCACTTTTGATTTAATTTTTGTACATATTTTGTTCCTTAGGCCTATTTTTGTTGCATGGGCCTACTGATAGGCCTAGTGATACATCACATTTAAATTTTTTAGCTTAATACTGATAGTGATAGGCCTAATTAATAGCAAAGTGCATTGCATCTTTTTGAAAGTTTTCTATCCTGCTTTTTTAGGCCTAGCCAAGGCAAAAATGATAATAAATTTAAATAAAAAATCTTGCAAATACATAAAAAATATAGATAATATCCTAGGCCTAGAGCTATGCTATAAGTATATCGGTTGATGGTCGTTTGTCTGATGCCAGTTCGTCTGCCCTAATCGCATATTTAGGGCTTAGGCTGGGCCTATTACCTATATAGCATAGGCCTAGCCTTAGGACCTATACATTATAAGGGTATCCGGTAAAATATGGAATCTACCTGTAGCGGAATCAGAATAGAATAGCACAGTAACATGCTGAATCTGCAGCGGAAAGTTAAATTGTGAAATGAGCTGCAGTTTCCGCTAGGCCTAACTTGAAGTAGGCCTAGGCTAAAAATCAAAATGTGGGAATTGAAAAATTAGCATTTTTGGAGTTGATACTCATATTGATACCCACCAGTGGCGGATCTAGAGTTTCATTTGGGGGGGGGGCGGTCCAAGTTTGGGGAGCAAACACGAGTATAAGAGGCGCCAATTTTTAAGCTGGGGGGGGGAATGCGTGTAGGCCTACGGGGCAAAAAATCAAGCTTAGGGGGGGGGGCAAAAAGGCATTTGGAGGCAAAAAATCAAGTTTAGGGGGCGCAAATTTAGGTTTTTTGGGGGCGCAATATGTTCTGTCAAGCTATTTTTGGGGGGGCCGCCCCCTCCCCCCCCGCACACCCCCTAAATCCGCCCCTGTCAAGGACTACTCAAGTAAAATTAATATGCATGTATACTGTAATTGTATTTATAAGATCGCTGTAAGATCAGACGCCGGTCCTCAGTTTTTGGGAATCGTAAAATATAATTATCTAGAAGAACTACAATGTAGTATATTTATATGCATGAAAAAAAGTATAAAAAACAAACATAATTTTAATAAGTCTACTGCGGTTAAAAGTTATGGTAAATGTAATTAAAGTTTGTTAAAACTTAATTACGTTCTAAATTGAGCAATCTGTATTATACATTTTAAAATTACAAAACATTTAAATTTACGACATTTAGCTAGATCGCAGTTGCAGTTGCGAGTGATTCGACATTGTAACTTAGTTAGATTATAACCAAAACCAAATAATACATATTCAGGTTCTAATAATGATAATAATGATATCATTATTAACATATATATAATAATAATGATAAACCTTTTTAAACAAACGTAATGCCCTAAACTTAGGCCTAATTTCAAATACATTTAGCATTCATTAGGCCTACGCACGTGGAGTGGTGCAAGCATGCAACGCAGTGCGACACTTGGCGTAGCCGCATAGTGCTTGTAATTCATATCAAAAAGGCCATGCACAGAATGGCCTAAATGTCAAAATTTGGCTAAATTATTGGCGTGCTCTGTGTAGGCCTAGCTGTGTTGTTTTGTTGGTATTGCCACCACTACACTACAAGGCCCTAGCCTCCAACAAGACCTAGAACAAGGCACAATGCCAAAAGATCCTTTATTGTCCTTGATTGATGCAAGGCCTCCTGGCCCTGGGCCTTGGCACACACTTTGATGCAGTCTATGTATCTTGGAGAGTGATTCCTTATCACATTTTTGCAGGACCCTTGTTCTTACTGGCTTAATGTCTACACATTTTCAAATTTATTCCATCCAATAGGCCTAGGTGTATATATTTGCTTCACTTTTTTTGGGTAATATTTTAAATTAAAACATTTTCATTTAAGTTCATTTTTCAATATTTTTCATTTTTGTTATGTATTGTCATTGATTGTCTATTAAATTAGGCCTTATGTCATGATCATATATAGACCTACCTAAAAGCATCATTGAAATTGTAGGCCTAATATTAATAATAATATAGGGCCTAGGCCTAATTATAAAATAGCTAAAATAGATATTATACCACACTTATAAAAATGGCAGCTGTTTCTAGGCTAGGCCGCCTTGTCTAGATAATATTAGAGTTAGGCCTATAAACATAATAGCTATGTTCAACTCCAAAGAATATAGAATGTATCTCATATTGGAGATGATAGCCATATCAACAAAGTCTATAAGCCTATCTTATTTAAAATAGTTAATCTTATTTTCAAGACTTAAATATATTAAAAAGAGTAAAGACTAGAGATAGAACAAATATTAGATTTTACCAAATCTAAATACTGAATACATATATGCGCAACCTCCAAAATTTGGTCGGCTGTGCTACTTAGTTTTAGCAAAAATGTAATGTAGTTGTTGGCCAAAAATGAGACTTATATATAAAAAATGCAATTAATGCAATTTTGGGTAACACAGCAGGACCAGGAGTAATTATAACTGTCTTATAAAGCCAAAATGCCTCATCAGCTACTTAGTACTACTACTTGGGTTTTTTTCGGGTGGGCATTTTTGCGACTTCCATGGTTGGCTACCAAATCGGTCAGCCGGATTGGCCGACTATTGCGCATGTATGACTGAATATTTGGATATAAACTTGCCAAATAATGAATACCAAATACCATTTTACTCTTGACAGTACCTCACTATAACTATTACACTGCCTTAAACTTATCCTCAGACACTGTGAAGTACTACCATAGAGCAGATCTGGCTTTCTTTATAATAGCCACAAGCCATTCAAGTTAGAATTCTTATACCCTTCTAGAATATTCTTGTAGAAAAATGTAATAATTGTTTTTTATCTAAACTGTTATATATACTCGTGCATATATGTCTTCCATTTGAATGCATCCTACTGACAGGAACATTTCATTATCAGCCAATAAGAAATTAACTCTGATTGGATTGGTTGGTACACAAAGCAGTCTAATGCAGAACTTTTGCACTTCTTTCTTGCACCTATTCAACTAAGTGCTAAACTTAATAGGCTAAATTTTAACTATAGTCTCTTAGCATCAATGTGCATTGGCACAAAATAGTCTTGTGCTAATAGTCTTATAAGAATAACTTGCATGTTGGAAGAAGACTGCGCCTATACAGTTTGCCTAATTACATGTATTCTTGCACACACATTATTCATACCTGTATAAAATCTGCTAAGCTTTGAGAATACTGGCTTGAATAAATCTTTCCCACATTTCATGATTTGCTAAAACTGCAAAAATACATTTTCTTTTGGACTATAGGCTATAGCCTTTGACACAATAATGATGCAATAGCAAAGGCTATCAAATCAGATAAATCTTGCTAGCCAAGCAGATAGGCATGAAAGTGGGGGTAGGGAAGCAAGTAGACATGAAAGTTAAGGTACCATAATGCATTGCATGTAGACAACAAAGCAAGTGTTATCATATCTAAGCTTTGAACTATAATAAAAATACTGCTTCCTATATAAATTTGCTCATTTAAAATATTTCATTTGCTCTTGTTTTATTCTTGTATTTGTTAAAAATTTGAAACAAATCCAAGAACAAAACAAATAGGGCCATTCCATATAATTATGGTCGTAACATGACAGACTATTTTTACTTATAAAATGAAATCTAATAATAGAATATACTAAACCAATATTTTGAATGAAAGATTATTTTGTCAAGAATATATTTATAAAGTTTCATATAGATATCATCATTAGTATAGATGCTATTAACCCTTGAATGGCACTTATGGTCGTAACAACAGGATTTTTGACATATAGAAACTAAAAGGTAAAAGTCTTATAACATTTTTCATTTTTGATATTTTGCAATAATTTTTTTTAAATTTGACTAAGAACATCTTTAGAAGTCATACTCTTTTATTAGAAAATATAAACTCAAAAAGGCAAAAAAGATACAAAAGAAAAGGCAGCCTTATGGTCGTAACATTATGGTCGTAACATATTTTTTTCTGTCAATTCAGTAACTTTGAAGTACTAATGTATTAAAAATATAATAGATTATATGGTTGCTAATGTTTTTATCTGATGATGCAAGTACTATAATTTTATAAATAGTTTGTTTTAACCTTCTAAAGCTTTCTATTTGTTTTTAAAAGGTACATAAACTTAATGATGTCTTTTGCTTAGAAAATGTCCAATTTTTTTACAAAAATAACTTTTTGCCAATTGATAACATACTAATCCAACATTTTATCATTTATTTTTTCTTAGATTGTATACATTACATACAAAAAAGATTTGGTAAAAAAAATTGGCTGATAAGGCAATGACAAGCAAAAAGATTGACTTTTTTCTATTTTCTAAATATGTCCATCTTATATGAAATGGGCCAATAACAAAAAATAACCTACTTTCCAAATACTGAATACAAATACCAAATATTTGCTACATCTCTAGTAGAGACTGGGGCAATATTTTTGGCCTTTTACTCTAACAATATTGGTATATATACAAATAGCTAAGTTTCCTTAACCTTTTAAAAATTTGGTAAATTAAATTGTATTTATTCTCATTTAAAATTGTTATTCTTTGACTTTGCCTTATTTTTTTCTACTAAGTTGTATAGCTTTCTTTTTTAATACTAAATTAAAGTTTTTTAGTTTCTTTTTTTATTTAATTTTGATTTTTTAATTTATTGAAATGTATAATGACCTTTGCTGCTTCTGCCTCCTGCCTTCTACTAAGCTGCTAACGCTGATTGTTAATGTAAGTGTTCTAATTTTTTATCTTGAAATAAAAATTATTTTTCTATTTTCAGCTTTTCCCCTTAAAAAGTCATCTTTTTTGCAAGAAAACTTCAATAAATAATTGCTATTAAAAAAAAAAGTGATAACTTAATCAAAACAAATTTATATTTTGCACATCATAATATAAAACTGGCTTGGAAGAAACAAATTAAATCAAAAGGTTAAACCATAGCTCAGATATTTTTTGCCTTAGCCACTTGCTTTTTGTTTATTAAAAGTTATACTAAGTGCAACTTGGTAATTCTAAAGTGGTTATTTCACAGCTATTGCATAAACATCAATTAATTGTTTTTGGAAGTGCCCTGAAGTTTCATCTGGTTCATATAGATTCTAGATTCCCCTCAATTTTTTGCAAGTCCTAATAAAATGTACATAAAAAGCAAAAATATTGCACATGCTCTCAGAAATGGCTCAAGGTATATTAAGAGCTAATGGATAAATCAGTAGTAAAATGCTTTTGTAGTTCTAAATTTTCATATCTTGGACTGCACAAGAATGTCAATGTAAGTATATCTTTTTATAATTATTGAAACTTTATTACAGTATTGATTAATAATGTTTTTATTTTGTAAAAGAAACATGTCTAAATAGTGCACTTTATCTTGATGTTTGTTTTGTACAAAGATTATTTTTTGAGTTACTAAAAGCTCAAAATTTGACTAGCTTAGCTTAATTTTGCTGTCACAACAGTTTCAACTATTGTACTTAAGACTATACTAGGCATTTATTAAGTTTTAAGTTCAAGTATTTATCCAAATTTTTTTCTAGATTGTTAGCTCTGAAGTTTATGGTGTAGGATTTCTTTAATAGTTGTAATCTCAAGGCATGAGATTTATGACTCATTAATGACTTATGGCATTAAACAATAATTGCTTGATCCAATTATGTAAATGCAGTACATTAAATTATAAAACCTTAAGTTTAATCGATTTTTTAAGTGTAGACTAGTTAGTTGGTTAATTATATATCATATGTAGAATTTTAACAAAAGGAGTAAAAAGTTATTTATTACTAGAATTAGTGCCTAGAAATTGTTAAATCAAAATTTTTGTTCAAAATGCATGTGCTACATTTTAGGCTTTTAGGCGTTTTTCTATTATAACTTCAGTTTTAGTTTTGTTAACATTGTTTTCTGTTTCATGCTGCGAGTCGAAATAGTTTTTTGAATTAACAATTTTAGCTTTTAAACTAACAGCATGTTACTAGTAATAATTTTTTGACAACTAAGTTTTGATAAAAAAAGCAAAATTAAAAGCAAAATACTTTTTAACTCCAATCAGTTATATTTATAAACATTAAAGCCTCCTATTCCCTGGCCAGAATCAATAATTCTCCCAGCCGGCTTGGCGGCTCCCCACTGCATCATTGCAGATCTGCAATCCACTGCCTCCGCGCTGCTTCTCATGGCCGACTCAGACGACGACTACGATCGGCGCAAGGCCCGCGACAAGTTCAAACAGGAGCGACGCGACTTCGACAGCGGCAGCAGCCGGTCCAGGCAGCAGTCCGATCGCTCCTCGCCTTCTGGCGGCGGCTACGGCGGAGGTCCCCGCCGTCAGAACTACCACCACTCGTCGCGTCAGGACTACTATTATCACGATAGGGGCGGCGGCTACGAAGGCGGCGGCGGCGGCCCGCCGTTCAAGCGACAGCGCCGAGACGACGGCCCTCCTGGTCCACCGCCGCATGGCGGCGACGACGGCTGGGGCGCCGGCGGTGGTCGCGGGCCGCACGGTCGCTACAATTATCCGCGTGACTCGCAGCCGCCTCCGCCGCCCTTGATGCCGCCGCACGGAGCCGGTGGCATGGGACCGCCTCCGCATCAGCAGCAACAGCCGCCAATGATGCAGCCGCTCATGCAGCATCCGCACGGTCCGGCTGGCGCTTCTAGCTCTTCGAATGCCAATGTGTTGAAGACGTTTAAACAGTTTCTACTTGAGCAGGATGATGGCATCACTGAGCAGGAGGCCCTAAATAGGTTTGTAATGGTTTACTTGTCTTGTCAGCAAGGCTGTTATACTATATTTAAAGGCTGATCCTGTCTGTCAACTAGGCTGTAATCTTGTCTGTCCTCTAGGCTGTAATCCTGTCTGTCAACTAGGTTGTAATCTTGTCTGTCCATGTCTGTCATCGAGGCTGTAATCTTGTCTGTCAACTAGGCTGTAATCTTGTCTGTCAACTAGGTTGTAATCTTGTCTGTCCATGTCTGTCATCTAGGCTGTAATCTTGTCTGTCAACTAGGCTGTAATCTTGTCTGTCCTCTAGGCTGTAATCCTGTCTGTCAACTAGGTTGTAATCTTGTCTGTCCATGTCTGTCATCTAGGCTGTAATCTTGTCTGTCAACTAGGCTGTAATCTTGTCTGTCAACTAGGCTGTAATCTTGTCTGTCAACTAGGCTTTAATCTTGTCTGTCAACTTGGCTGTAATCCTGTACCCCGTACAGACTGATCCTCTGTCTACTATAAACTATCATGCCGAATAGTAACTAATAGAATAAAGCCACCGCCTGCCAGGTACCGAGCCTACAAAGAAGAATTCGTTCGTCGTCAACTGGCGGAATTCTTTGACGCTCACAAATCCGAGGAATGGTTCAAGGAGAAATACCACCCGGACTTCTACGAGGAGAATATTCGCCGCTGCCAGGAAAATGTTAACAAACGTCTGCGTGCATTCAACGAGCTGCAGTCTATGGGCCTGTTGGATGACCGCGTGGTGCACATCGACCAGGCCAAGGAGCTGGTGAAGTTCATGGACTCGCTAGTCATCCTGCTGGAGGGTGGCTGCGCCGAAGACTTCGAAATACTTGACGCGCCGCCGGACAACGCCGCCGACGATGGCGACGGAGACGACGCGGAAGAGGGCGAAGCTGAGAGGCCGCCAATCAAGGCTAAACCCGCCGCCTCTTCTGCTTCTGGTGCTGCGGCCGCTAAAGCAGCAGCAGCAGCAGTCCCTGATTCTGGCAAAGCGGAGGACGAAGCGGGCGGCAAGTTGTCTAAGAAAAAATCGCGTCACAAGTCCGCCGGCAGCAGCTCCAGCTCCAGCTCTTCGTCCAGCTCCTCGTCTGACTCATCATCTTCATCTTCGTCTGACAATTCCGACCATTCGGATGCCGAGAATGGCGGTAAGTCGCTTTGATCCCAAAATCTGGAAGCTGAGTCGTTTTTCCCTGATCCCCAAATCTAAAAGTTGAGTCGTTTTTCCCTAATCCCCAAATCTAAAAGTTGAGTCGCTTTTCCCTGATCCCCAAATCTGAAACTTGAGTCGCTTTTCCCTGATCCCCAAATCTGAAGTTAAGTCGCTTTTCCCTGTTCCCCAGATCTGAAAGTTGAATCGCTTTTCCCTGATCCCAAAATTTGAAATTTGATTTGGTTTAACTTCATCCCAAAATTCGGAATTTGAGTTGGTTTACTTTCATCCCAAATTGGGAAGTTGAGTTACTTTACCTTCATCCCAAAATTGGGAAGTTTAGTCACTTACCTTGATCCCAAAATTGGGAAGTTGAGTCGCTTAACCTTGATTCCAAAATTGGGAAGTTGAGTCGCTTAACCTTGATCCCAAAATTGGGAAGTTCGAGTCACGTCATTGATTCTCAATTTGGGATTTTGATTAGCCTGTCTCAGATTTCAAGCAGAACTGAGATGCCTACTATCAGTACGATGCATTCCAGATTAGTCTAATAAGTCTGTCACTAACAGAACACCCAAAACATGCCAATTACCCACAGAACGCAAGGCGAAGTCCACCAAGAACAAGTCCAAAGATCGGGGCAAAGCTGAAGAAGCCACAGCAGCTGCTGGCGATCTGCCAGTTAGCGGCTACTCTGCTGCGGCTTCAGCTGATGACGCCCCAGCTGACACGGCTGCCGCTGCTGCACCAGACAGCGGCAAGCCCGACGCTGCCGGCGATGAGGCTGCAAAGACAGAGGCCTCATCTGCTAAGCTGGAGTCGCCTGCAGAACAGCCAAAGGCGGAGGAATCGCAGTCCACTGAGCCGAAGCAGCCAAAAATTGACAGCTCAAAGGCGCAAGACGAGGAGCAGGATGAGCAGGGAGAGCTGAGACTGCCTAGGCGGCCTCGGCCACTGCATAAAACTCAGTCGATATTTCTGCGCAATCTGCACCCCAGCATCACCCGCAAAGAAGTTGAAGCTCTGTGCAAAGCCTATCCAGGCTTTGTGCGCCTGGCACTGCAGGATCCTCTGGCTGAACGAAAATTCTTCCGGCGCGGTTGGATTACGTTCAAGCACGATGTTAATATCAAGGAGATCTGCTGGAATTTGAATAATATTCGGTAGGTTTTATTTACTATTTACAGTTAAATACTGTTGGGTCTGTCAAGCCCTATGAGAACGACTCAAACGACTAATGCATGCGACGGAGAGTCATGTTGAGTAACGAGCGCATCACTTAGTGTACATGCCTAACGATAAAATAAAGTTAGGGTTGCTGTACACTCCTGTGTGAGTGTGTGCCTGCGTACGTATCCGCGCGCTTGTATGCCTGCTCAGGGGCGTCGGCGGAATGGGCAGTAATGCCTCTCGCCGGTTGTGTGCCTATGTCGCTTAAAGTGCGCCAGGGTGCACACAACCCCCTGCCTCTAATAAAAAAGATAATAAAAAACGGCTGGGTGAATCACAGTTTGCGCAGGTATGCTGGGGCGACGCAAGTGACTCTGGGACGCCTCTGGCCTGGGTTTTTATGAAACTTTAGGGGATGTGATGTGAGCTTTGGCCATAGACAGCTGCGCGTTTTTTCATGCTTAGTGTGGTTGAGAGCGAGGCGATGATACGAGCATGCTTTCTTTTGATTAATCCCATCAATAACATCACCCTTCAATACGCCACCAGCCTGAAAGAGTGCGACCTGGGCGCTATTGTAAATCGCGAGCTGTCTATGCGGGTCAGACCAATCATGACCGTGGCCAATCATCGCACAGTGATGCGCCAGGATATTCGATTGGCTGCTAAAATTGTACAGCAGCTCGACGCTAAGCAGGGCCTGCATACGGTGGCAAACGGATCTGAGTCAGCTAAGCCGGCCGCTGCGCCGCAACTGCCAACTGATTTGGTCACCTCAACGGCTGGAGCCAACTGTCCTGTGGTGGGCGCCGCCGCTAGCAGCAATCCTTTGTTGAAAAACTTGGCCGAGTTTATCGTCGATGAGGGCAGCTACGAGGAGGAGGCTCTGTTAGGTTGGTTATTTAAATTTTTATTTTGCCTGTGCGATCATGCAGCCACTTGTGCGTCACCTGTGCTATCATGCAGCCATCTCTGTGTGTGTCACCTGTGCTATCATGCAGCCATCTCTGTGTGTGTCACCTGTGCTATCATGCAGCCATCTCTGTGTGTGTCACCTGTGCTATCATGCAGCCAGTTCTCACACGCCAGCTCCCCTCTTGACCATACAACAGGCGGCGTGTCTCTCGAGTCGCAGTCTGGCGGCGACGCCGAAGTAAAAATCGAGATCGAGCCGTCCCTGCAAGGCAAGCTAGACCGCCTCATTCTCTACCTGCGTGCCGTGCACAGCGTTGATTTCTATTCGGCCACCGAGTACCCGAGCGAGGACGACATGCCGCACAGATGCGGAATCATGCACGCCCGCGGCGCTGTCACCATGCCTGACAAGCCAATTTTACAGCGCGAAGTTGACAATTACATGCGCGAATTCGAGTCTAAAGTGCAATCACTGACGCAGTTTGTTAATCCTATCGCCTCCGAGGACGCCAAGAAGTTAGGATTGCGCGATGAAGAATCTGCCGTTGAAAAATTCATCCAGGACAATACCAAGGAGCTCGGCCAGGACAAGGTAATGGAGATTCTGTGCGGTTGTTGATCCCATCAGGTTCGATAGTGAGGCTGCTAATCCCATCGGGTTCGATAGTGAGGCTGCTAATCCCATCTGGTTCGATAGTGAGGCTGCTAATCCCATCGGGTTCGATAGTGAGGCTGCTAATCCCATCGGGTTCGATAGTGAGGCTGCTAATCCCATCTGGTTCGATAGTGAGGCTGCTAATCCCATTTGGTTCAATAGTGAGGCTGCTAATCCCATCAGGTTCGATAGTGAGGCTGCTAATCCCATTGGGTTCGATAGTGAGGCTGCTAATCCCATCAGGTTCGATAGTGAGGCTGCTAATCCTATCGGGTTCGATAGTGAGGCTGCTAATCCCATCTGGTTCGATAGTGAGGCTGCTAATCCCATCGGGTTCGATAGTGAGGCTGCTAATCCCATCTGGTTCGATAGTGAGGCTGCTAATCCCATCGGGTTCGATAGTGAGGCTGCTAATCCCATCGGGTTCGATAGTGAGGCTGCTAATCCCATCAGGTTCGATTGTGAGGCTGCTAATCCCATCAGGGCTGTTACTGCTCTTGCTAATCTGGTCCTTATGTGTACAGTTTAGTTGCTAGTCCGTCAATATAATTACTAACTGTAATTTGTACCGCTGTGCAATGTCTCATTTCAGTGGCTGTGCCCGCTATCCGGCAAGAAGTTCAAAGGCCCTGAGTTCATCAAGAAGCACATCTTCAACAAGCACCAATCGGCCGTTGACGATGTCCGCAAAGATGTGCAGTACTTCAACAACTACATCAGGGACCCGAAGCGGCCTCACGTAGCCGATCCGGCTCATCACAGCCAGCAGCAGCAACAGCAGCAGCAACAGCACTACATGATGCAGCAGCAGCAGCAGCAGCAGCAGATGGGCGGTCGAATGCAAGGAGGCGGCCCTGGCGGCGGCTTTCCACGCGGCGGTCGCGACTTCGACTACGGCGGCGGCGGCGGCGGCTACGGAGGACCCCGCTATGACCAGGGCGGTCGGAGGCCTCCGCCCGAATTTTACGGAGGCGGCGGCGGCGGCTATCCGCAGCAGCGCGAGTTTGGCGGCGGTCGCGGCGGCTACTTCAACGATCGATTCGGTGGTGGCGGCCCACGCGGCGGCTTCCGCGGCGGCCGGCCGATGGCCCCCACTGGCCGCAAGCTCATTAACTACCAGGATCTGGACGCGCCGGAGGATTTTTGAAATCGCCAGCTCAATGCGGTTTGTGTGTTAGTTTCATTGTTTATTAATAATAATTAATTACAGTCGAACTCGATTTGCATCAAACTACACGTTGTTTATTTTTTCCCGCCTGGGGGTTTTTACTACGCCGCGAAGTTTTGACTACTATGACCCGAGCCCAACCCTGTTGTCATTGCTCATTTGCTTTCCCATATAATTATTATATTAGTCTCTGAAGTCGCCTGTGTAGTAGTTGTGCGGCCTGGCAATGCTGATTTGAAGCAATTCGTGACCGAAAATCTTGTTAGTCTGTTTGGCTCTCGGTCTCCGTGTTTGAATTTCTCTTTCTCGCGTTTTAATTATAGTTAATAACTAATAATTCAATATATAAAATGAAAATATATTTACCACCTTGTTGCTGCAAACAAACCGGAGCGAACAGGTGATTAAAACAAAAATGAAGCAACAATTTAAACAGAACAATCCAAAGTTCGAATTGCAATCGGTGAAAAATCTGTTGTGCTGTTTTCTCGATATTTTTTCAGATTTTCTGATACTTTTGTTTGTATTTATTCATAGTAAATATACCTTTTAACAATTTTTTGGACATAAGTGAAGTTAATTTAGTCATTAGCCAGCTCAGTCCTAGAAAAGTGAGTTTGATTTAGTCAGCACTCGGGGTTTACCATAGACTATGGTAAAGAAATGAAATCGATTTAGTCAAGTGCCACGTATTTAAACCATGGAGGAAAGAATAGAATGGAGTGCTAATCTGAGCATAGTTCGAGCTCGCATCAAAATAGCTTTCAGCCAATAGGAAAGAACGGGGGGGGGAGATAAAAATAACTGGCTCAGATTAGCACTCCATTCTATTCTTTCCTCCATGATTTAAACCCTTCCATGACTTGATTTTAGTCAAAGTGAATTTTATTTAGTCATCATGTCTGTGTTCGTTTGCGTTCTTGTTTCACTACTTGTATCTTCTTAAAGCTATAACGAATAAATAAAATTCACTTTGACTTACGAAAAGTTACGAAAGACGGATTTAGAGGAACTTGACTAAATCGATTTCATTTCTTAACTATAGTCTATGGTAAGCCCCGACTGCTGACTAAATCAAACTCACTTTTCTAGGACTGAGCTGGCTAATGACTAAATTAACTTCACTTATGTCCAAAAAAATTGTTAAAAGGTATAATAGCTCGCAAAAAGAAGTAACGATTGGCTACTTAATTTGTGCTACTTTTAGTAGTACTTATACCGGTATTTAAACAAGCAGTTGCTAGCACAGCACGTTGTAACTAGTATAAATGTATTTAGTTATAAAGCTTGGGTAATATAATTTGTATGTAAATCATGTTAACAGCAACCTGCTTTGTGGCTTAACTAGCGTGTGCGTACATGTAAGCCGCAGGTGTGACGCTTTGAAGGCAATGGGTGAAAAATAGAATTTTCATATCGGGTTGAAGCAGCTGCTGCAAGTACCATGGTAAGCGTGCATATTGTTGATTGGGCAGCAGTTGGGCTTGTCATCGGCTACTGCTCAGCCGCCTCTCGTAATTGCAAAATGGTAGTAGATAACGCGTGTCCAACAGGTGGTTTCCAACAGTCACTTTTGTAACCTGTCTAATTAACAAGTGGTTTCCTGCAGTCACTTTAGTAGCCTGTCTAATTAACAGGTGGTTTTCAGCAGTCACTTTAGTAGCCTGTGTAATTAACAAGTGGTTTCCTGCAGTCACTTTAGTAACCTGTCTAATTAACAGGTGGTTTCCTCCAGTCACTATAGTAGCCTGTGTAATTAACAGGTGGTTTTCAGCAGTCACTTTAGTAGCCTGTCTAATTAACAGGTGGTTTTCAGCAGTCACTTTAGTAGCCTGTCTAATTAACAGGTGGTTTTCAGCAGTCACTTTAGTAGCCTGTCTAATTAACAGGTGGTTTTACAGTCACTTTAGTAGCCTGTCTAATTAACAGGTGGTTTTACAGTCACTTTAGTAGCCTGTCTAATTAACAGGTGGTTTCAAACAGATATCCCAAGATACTTAGCTCGGACATACTATTCCCCAGTCCTGACCTGCATGTCACTAATTCACAGTTCTAAGCTGGCACTAATTCCCCAGTCTTGGGCTGGCACTAATTCCCCAGCCTTGAGCTGTCAATAATTCCCCAGTCTTGGGCTGGCACTAATTCCCCAGCCTTGAGCTGGCACTAATTCCCCAGTCTTGGGCTGGCACTAATTCCCCAGTCTTGGGCTGGCACTAATTCCCCAGCCTTAAGCTGGCACTAATTCCCCAGTCTTGGGCTGGCACTAATTCCCCAGTCTTGGGCTGGCACTAATTCCCCAGCCTTGAGCTGGCACTAATTCCGAAGCCTTGAGCTGGCACTAATTCCCCAGTCCTGAGCAGCCGTCCAGCCAGTCCCTGTCCAGAGTCACCAGCTTGAAGGCGAATAAAGATGACTGTCGCTGCCAGTTGCTGGAAGCCAGCCGTTTCGCCGGCTCAGCATAGATGTACACGGCGTAGTACAGCCGCAGTCGCCGGGGAGAATTCCTCAGCCGATCCTGTGTTAGCAGCGGAGGCTTAAACATTGCCGCAGTTCTCAGTCCCTGTTGGCTGGTGTTGCGATAGACCGACTCGACTCCAACGATTCTAGCTTTCCTTCGGCGTCGGCGGCGGCGTCGACGGCGGCGACGGCGATGACGGCTATGGCGGCGTCGATGGCGTCGATTACGGCTCTGGCGCTGTGAACGATCCTGCGATCGACCAAGGTAGAGACGTGAGGTAGTCAGTTGCGCAGTATATTTGCAACAACATTTTAAGCAACATACCATCAAATTAGTGACCCTTTAAAGCTGGAGTCCAGAGACTCTGACGAATCCTTCATTAGAGACACTGACAACCCTCTAGAGACACTGAAAACCTCCCTAGAGACACTGACAACCCTCTAGAGACACTGAAAACCTCCCTAGAGACACTGACAACCCTCTAGAGACACTGAAAACCTCCCTAGAGACACTGACAACCCTCTAGAGACACTGAAAACCTCCCTAGAGACACTGACAACCCTCTAGAGACACTGAGTCCAGAGTCAGAGTCATCCTTCATTAGAGACACTGACAACCCTCTAGAGACACTGAGTCCAGAGTCAGAGTCCAGAGACTCTGACGAATCCTTCATTAGAGACACTGACAACCCTCTAGAGACACTGACAACTCTCTAGAGACACTGACAACCTATCTAGAGACACCGACAACTCTCTAGAGACACTGACAACCCTCTAGAGACACTGACAACCCTCTAGAGACACCGAAAACCCTCTAGAGACACTGACAGCCCTCTAGAGACACTGACAACCTCCCTAGAGACACTGACAACCCTCTAGAGACACTGAAAACCCTCTAGAGACACTGACAACCCTCTAGAGACACTGACAACCCTCTAGAGACACTGAAAACCGCCCTAAAGACACTGAAAACCGCCCTAGAGACACTGAAAACCGCCCTAGAGACACTGAAAACCTCCCTAGAGACACTGAAAACCCTCTACAGACACTGACAACCCTCTAGAGACACTGAAAACCTCCCTAGAGACACTGACAACCCTCTAGAGACACTGACAACCTCCCTAGAGACACTGAAAACCGCCCTAGAGACACTGAAACCCTCTAGAGACACTGACAACCCTCTAGAGACACTGACAACCCTCTGGAGACACTGACAACCCTCTAGAGACACTGAGTCCAGAGACTCTGACGAATCCTTCATTAGAGACACTGAAAACCGCCCTAGAGAGACACTGAAAACCTCTAGAGACACTGACAACCCTCTAGAGACACTGACAACCCTCTAGAGACACTAACAACTCTAGAGACACTGACAACCCTCTAGAGACACTGAAAACCCTCTAGAGACACTGACAACCCTCTAGAGACACTGACAACCCTCTAGAGACACTGACAACCTCCCTAGAGACACTGAAAACCTCCCTAGAGACACTGAAAACCTCCCTAGAGACACTGAAAACCCTCTAGAGACACTGAAAACCCCCCTAGAGACACGGACAACCCTCTAGAGACACTGACAATCCCCCAACTCCTTCACACAGCTCCCTCAAGCCGCGGCAACTCACCGCAACCCTGCCGAGGCCCAGACTCTCCGCCGTCGGCAATTCAAAAGTCGATAAGCTTTGCAACAGGCGATTTCGCACCTGTCGTTCGTACTTTAATCTGCGCTTCATTTCTGTCGCACTGCTGCTATTTGTGCGCACCAGGGGCAGCCGGGGCTCCCGAACCTGCAGCTCGAACACCAGGCAGTGATACCGGTTCACACCTGGGCTGTAAGCTGCCGTCAGCCCGCTGGTCTCCGGTGCCGCTATCAGAATTTCCAGCAGGCTCTGGTCCGCCGATCGGGGGCAGACTTTGCGAACGAGGACGTGCATCTCCAGCAGGCTGCGGTAGCAGTCGGCCGACTTGCGAATTAGCCGGTGGCGCGAACTGTTGAAGGAGTCAGTTTCCAGGGCCAGCTGGCAGTGCCGGATGACGGGGTCTCGGACTGGCGTGCCTGCGGGCTGGGTGGGTGGGGCAGTGAGCACGTGGTTTGGAACTCGCCACAAGAAGGCTGGGGACAGGGAACTGAAGCTTCAGGGTGTGGGATGCGGAGACTGGGGATTGAAGCTTCAGGGTGTGGGATGCGGAGGCTGGGGATTGAAGCTTCAGGGTGTGGGATGCGGAGACTGAGGACTGAAGCTTCAGGGTGTGGGATGCGGAGGCTGGGGACTGAAGCTTCAGGGTGTGGGATGCGGAGGCTGGGGATTGAAGCTTCAGGGTGTGGGATGCGGTGACTGAGGACTGAAGCTTCAGGGTGTGGGATGCGGAGACTGGGGATTGAAGCTTCAGGGTGTGGGATGCGGAGGCTGGGGACTGAAGCATAATCAAGTTGAGAGGTGCACACAGAGAGTGCATGTGCACCTTCAGGTGCCGGTTCCTCATCACGATGCCGGAGTTATTAACGGCCGGTCCTCTCGCAGGTCTCCAGGCTCTCCGCCTAAGCCGCAGCCGGCGCAGCAGTCGCATGGCGTCGCCGACTCGACCGATGCGCGGCTCGATGGCGTCCCGCGCCAGGCGCCGGCTATCCGACGCCCGGACGAACTGCCACTGCAGCCTGCGGACCCGCGGCTGCTGGAGGCCGTCTGAGAGCGGAGGGTAAAATTAGAAATTTTTACTTAGCTATTTCATTTGATTGAGGGCGCCATTTCATTTGATTGAGGGCGCCATTTCATTTGATTGAGGGCGATATTTCATTTGATTGAGGGCGCCATTTCATTTGATTGAGGGCGCCATTTCATTTGATTGAGGGCGCCATTTCATTTGATTGAGGGCGCCATTTCATTTGATTGAGGGCGCCATTTCATTTGATTGAGGGCACCATTTCATTTGATTGAGGACGCCATTTCATTTGGTTGAGGTCGCCAATGAATTCTTTTGATTGAGGGCGCCATTTCATTTGATTGAGGGCGCCATTTCATTGGCGGTACCAATGTGGGTTACACAGAGGAGAAGAAAAGCTCGGAGTTAAAGAAAATGCCTCAACGCAGACTCGATTGACAGGTCAAGTGGTCACCTCGCCTGCTTCGCCGCCGCTGCCGGTGCCGAGGCCCGTCCTTGCCCAGAATCTTCTTGTTCTCCATCCGCACGCTGAGCCGCACGCTGTCGAACCGGCAGGCCTCCTCGTCCCCCGGCAGGCAGGCGTGCATCCCCGCCGGCCTGCAGGCGATACCGCCGTAGCCCCAGACCGAGTCTGAGCAGCTCAGCCGGCCGGCCTCGGCCAGGGCTTCGAAGGAGGCCGACTGGCCGCTGTAGGGCGACAGTCGGACGCTGTAGGCGGAGCCCAGCAGCTCCAGGCGCGACGGCCGGACCAGCAGAGACGCGCCCGGAGGCAGCTGGACGGCCAAGTCGGCGGTGAACACGCCGGGGGCTTCGCTGCGCAGCTGGACGCTGCCTTCGCCGCTGAACTGGCTGTCCGAGCAGCTGACTGGAGCCTGGACAGCGCTCGGGTTAGCGGGGTCGCGGCGATAGTAGCGCACCGTCTCCCAGGCCGTGGCGTCCGGCTGGCCGTCTGCGGAGCGTGTCGGCGGTGTCGTTTGATCTATCCTTTATCTATATGTGGCGGCTAGGTTCCTTCGATCTCTTCTTTACCTTATATAAGGCGGCTAGTTTTCTTTGATCTCTACCTTAGCTTTTTATGTGAGGCGGCTAGTTTCCTTTGATATTTGCCTTATATGTGTGGCGGCTAGTTTCCTAATTTGATCTCTCCCTTATCTAAGTGGTGGCGGCTAGTTTCCTTTGATCTCTTCCTTATCTATGCGTGGCGGCTAGTTTCCTTTGATCTCTTCCTTATCTATGTGTGGCGGCTAGTTTCCTTTGATCCTTCACCGAATTCCCATAGCAACCGGAGTTGACTCTCTCACCGGGTCCAGGTCTCACCAGGAAGACGTTGACAAACAGCACCGCCGGATCGGAGGTCAGCAGCGCGGACACGTTCAGCTCAGGATAGACACGCCACACTCTGTGCGAGTACGGAACGCACTGATGCGCGAATTCAACGTCAGACAGACTCAACCCGGCCGTCCCGTCCAGCAGGTCTCTGCGGGCGAACGGCAGTCGGTTGTGCAGGCCGATCTGAGCAGAGCAGTACTCCGGCAGAGGCCGGACTCGATTGGCCACAACGCAAATCTGGCTGCCCGCCATGCTCAGCGGCGTGTTGAGCAGCGGCTGCAGCTTCACGCTGAGCAGCTCCGGTCGGGTTGCTGGGTCTCGAGCGCACAGCCGGACGTTAAACCTGCTTGAGCCGAGCTCCACACCTGGGTAGCGAGTTGACAGCCTGAGCACAGCCTTGGCTGGCTGAGCACTGCTTGCTGGGGACCTTGGCGATGGCTGCTGGCCAGGGCGGAGACGCAGATGGATGAGGCGCAGATTCTGAGTCGACAGTCGATAGGTGACACTGCGGCTGCTGGCCTGCCGCTCAAGCCAGCTGTTGCTGCCCGCGTCTTGAAGGTTATGGAGATTTTCCAAGTTTTCGACATCCGTAACCAAAAGATGTATTCAGGGGCGTCACCGGGATGTTTTGATGGGGCGGACAAAGCCAAGAAGTCTACATGTACGAGCTACATGACTTTCCGAATCGGTGTTGTCAGTGTTCATTTTAGAGCCACGGGCAGGCACTCATTTTGGCGCCACAGGCAACTCATTTTAGCGCCGCAGGCACTCATTTTGGCGCCATAAGGCAACTCATTTTAGCGCCTCAGGCACTCATTTTGGCGCCGCAAGCAACTTATTTTAGCGCCGCAGGCACTCATTTTGGCGCCGCAAGAAACTCATTTTAGCGTCGCAGGCACTCATTTTAGCGTCGCAGGCAGGCAGCTCATTTTGGCGCCACAGGCAGGCACTCATTTTAGAGCCACAGGCACTCATTTTAGCGCCACAGCCAGGCACTCATTTTGGCGCCGCAGGCAACTCATTTTAGCGCCACAGGCACTCATTTTGGCGCCGCAGGCACTCATTTTGGCGCCGCAGGCAACTCATTTTAGCGCCTCAGGCACTCATTTTAGCGCCTCAGGCACTCATTTTAGCGCCTCAGTCACTCATTTTGGCACCGCAGGAACTCATTTTAGCGCCTCAGGCACTCATTTTAGCGCCTCAGGCACTCATTTTAGCGCCTCAGTCACTCATTTTGGCACCGCAGGAACTCATTTTAGCGCCTCAGTCACTCATTTTGGCACCGCAGGAACTCATTTTAGCGCCACAGGCAGGCACTCATTTTAGCGCCACAGGCAGGCACTCATTTTGGCGCCGCAGGCAGGCACTCATTTTAGCGCCATAGGCAGGCACTCATGCCCTGAAGCAAAATAATTGACTTCCACAACGGGTCAACAAGGTGGGGTGGGAGGACAAAGCATTGTCATGTTCCTCCCATAGCTTTTACTGGGGGGGGGGACATGCCCCCCTGTCCCCTGGTGGCGACGTCCCTGTGTCTATTTAAAATACATTATTTACATTAAAAAACCCCATTCAACATGCAGCATCGAAACATACAACCTGACGCTTACCCAGTTGCCGGTGACTGTCTATCGCGATCGGTCTGAGTCCGCCACCTGAGCTAGTGATCGAATCGCTCGAGAAGCCCACCTCCAGCGGAGCGGTGCAGGGCGTCACCGTGACGAACAGGTTGGGCGGCATGCGGCCTGTGACGCGCTGTATGGTGATTCTGTCGGGCCTGCTGAATGAGGCATTTTTACATTTTAACATCATTTTTCGTGTAAAAAACTCACGCTTCTTTTCCACTCGAATCTGCCAGCCTTGAAAGCAACTTATCATCTCATCCGCTTAAGTTCATGACTCCATAGGCCTTAAGAAATTTCCCCAGAGAGATCCAGCATAGCCACTCAGATGGGTCTTATTCATAAAAATTGAGTGCATGAAGTCAAGTCACTGATGTCGAGGGAGCGTGGCGGCAAACTACAAAGAACAGTTAACGACCAACTGTCATAGATTAGCAGAATTTCTATATGGCCACTCAAAGACGATCAATGTTCTCACAGATAAAAATTTTCTTATGTAAATGCCAACAACACCACGTTACATGTACATATTGCGAGATAGATAGATAGATAGATAGATAGATAGATAGATAGATAGATAGATAGATAGATAGATAGATAAATTGATTGATTGATTGATTGATTGATTGATTGATTGATTGATTGATTGATTGATTGATTGATTGATTGATTGATAGATAGATAGATAGATAGATAGATAGATAGATAGATAGATAGATAGATAGATAGATAGATAGATAGATAGATAGATAGATAGATAGATAGATAGATAGATAGATAGATAGATAGATAGATAGATAGATAGATAGATAGATAGATAGATAGATAGATAGATAGATAGATAGATAGATAGATAGATAGATAGATAGATAGATAGATAGATAGATAGATAGATAGATAGATAGATAGATAGATAGATAGATAGATAGATAGATAGATAGATAGATAGATAGATAGATAGATAGATAGATAGATAGATAGATAGATAGATAGATAGATAGATAGATAGATAGATAGATAGATAGATAGATAGATAGATAGATAGATAGTCAGCTATGTGGACTGCGACATGGATGGAAGGGCACCGGAGTTTCTCATCAGTCACACTTGTAAGGGAAACATTTTATAGTACAAAATTATTGCCAATGCGGCCCGTCTGTCCTGTTGTAATTCAGACTGTGAACGCAACAAATGAATCGCATCACTTCTTAGTGTAGAGCGGAGGCCAGAGAGTTCGTGACGTCTGCATGCCGTCTGGCCTTTGGCCTGGAGGCTGATTTTGCTACACCGCATGGTACAGCAAATAACAGAAGTCATGCTGAGAGTCTGCAGTTATCATCTCTCTGTCTGCCGTGAGCTGATGCACTTTTGCGTTGAGAGAATTGTGAAATAAAATACAGAAATAAGAGCGTAGAAAAAGAGAAAGAACAATGTTTTTGAAATAAATGCATTTTAAACAGATTTAGGCAGGTGGAGAGACAGGGCGTCCACCAAGAGACAAGGGCGCCCACCAGAGACAGGGGCGCCCACCAGAGACAGGGCGCCCACCAAGAGACAGGGGCGCCCACCAAGAGACAGGGGCGCCCACCAAGAGACTAAGCCTGGCTTAGGTATATGTTGTCACACAATTTGATACAATGCGAGGTTAGAGACGTCAGCTTTCGTCAAGCTGGGTGAGAGATAGCTCGTAGATACCATAAAAAGAGGTTGAATGAGTCTCCTGGCTCGAGCTGATCCTGTTACTGGGACACAGGGCATTGCAACTGCAATCAAAGGTCAAGTAGCATTATTGAGTTCCAAGGATTCCAGGGGCGTCCAGTTTCGAGGCGCGTCCGTTTCCGTGTTTAGGCGTGCAGGTGCCCTGGACAGATTCTGTGCAAGTATTGTAAGATACGTCCAGGGATGCGTTCGCTGCTATTCAAAGTCTGTTCGGGTTTCAGCTCTTCTAGAAAGACACTGCAACAGTTATTCTCGAAATACTGGCATGACATTTGCAGACAGATTCTGGCTTACCACGCACTCCAATGCAAACCATAAATGACAGACAATGACAACTTAAAAGTGCCTCTAAAATTCCTAACGGCCTATTGGCTCACCTGGAGTCCGGCAGAGTATACAGCAGCTGTCTGTGCATGGCATCGGCCAGGTGGATCCTTCGGCTGATCCGCAGCACCAGCTCGGCTATGCGCAACGGAACTGTTTGAGTCCGCTTGGACAAATGTGTCGCAGCGTCCAGTTTAGCTGAAGACAATGCAGCTGTTGATGATGCTGCATTGCAGACAGCCAGAAGCAGCAAGCTGACTGCTACTCTGTTTCTCAGTCCCCGGACACCCCTGCTGTGAACTGGGCCCGACATGGCTGCTGCTCAATGCCGACGGGAAATTTCCTATTCAGCTCGGCAGAACGGATCGAGTCTGTGTGAGGTCTTGGCTCGGTACAGCGTCCGGCCCTGGAGGCGGCTTCCAGGGAGGCAGTTCTTTAGTAGCTGTAGAATAATTAGTCGCGGCAGACTTTCGAGGCAAGGAGAAAGTATCCAATTTTTGTAATATTTAAAATAGACTACAATCGCATTTCACTACAGCGGGCATTTACTACAGACTCATCTGAGATTATCGCAATCGAAAGAGTATCTCCTCCCGATGCTCCTGTGCTGTGTGCTTGGCTACATGAATGTAACGCAGAAAACTCGAGACACTTTAAAGTAACTTCTCAGGAGCAGCTGAGGAGGAGGGGGTCGGCGCCTCTGATTGGCTGAACCTGCTAACACCATATGTAGGCGCTGATTTGGTTTGGATACCCGTTGCAACGCCAAGAACCACAAGTAGTCTAGAAGTCCCTTGTTGTAAGGCTGGTTGAATTTTTTTCGCCAATTTAACAGCACGACCGCTTATAGTTGAATCTTAAAATTTGGAATCAAGTTGTGAAAGAACTTTTGTTGAACAGACGATATTCTTGCAAAATGGATTAACTTCTCATGTACTACAGCTCCACTTTGCTAATAAATGCATGCTAGTATGCGACCAAGTTCTCTCTGGAGCAAAACAGACATCAATCAATGTAGCAAAACTGATCGAAGACTTATAAAGATTTTCCCGGCAATAAACAGAATTCATAAATACACAACCGGGACTCTAATTTGGTAGCAAGTGCGCGCAGTCCTCTCTCCATCAGGGGGTACGCGAGAAGGACAAGCAGCCAGTGCTAATCCCAAGCTAACAAGCCGATACGAGCAGCTCAGCTTTGCCGGAGCTCAAATTGTTAATTGGGGCGGCAATCAACGCAAACGGCAAAACGACTTAATAAGCTGATCCGATAATGGCCGCTGTCGCAGGGGCCACCGAGTCCGACGGGTGCCCCCTGCTTGTGGCTAATAATAGCTCGAGATGTTTTGATATTCTGCCCACGCACTTGCGCGTTGCTGTCGATTTAGCCGCGAAGAAGAAAAACTTCTTCGTCCCTTCAACGATGCGACAATGAGTTTGGTCAGTATGATATTGTCACGAACTTTTCCATTTTTTCCTGTTTTAAATTAACAATTGTTTTGTCCTTATGTACTTTACCTCCTTATGTACTTTACCTCCTTATGTACTTTACCTCCTTATGTCCTTTACCTCCTTATGTACTTTACCTCCTTATGTACTTTACCTCCTTATGTACTTTACCTCCTTATGTCCTTTACCTCCTTATGTCCTTTACCTCCTTATGTACTTTACCTCCTTATGTACTTTACCTCCTTATGTACTTTACCTCCTTATGTCCTTTACCTCCTTATGTCCTTTACCTCCTTATGTCCTTTACCTCCTTATGTCCTTTACCTCCTTATGTCCTTTACCAGTGATGGGCACGTTACTCAAAAAAGTAACGAGCAACGAAGTAACATTAATTGTTACCAACCCCTAAGGTAAACAAAAATTAAGTAACGAAAATTTGAAAAAAGTAACGAATTACGAAAAACGTTACTCTGATCTTTTTGTTTTTGGTAAAGAACTGGCTTTTCACTGCTATTTTACTGTTTTATTTAGGCCCCAATTCTAATAAGTTGATAAACACATTCTTTACTTTTGTTATACTAGCTTATACGCTGCTATTGCGATTATGCAAAACAAAAAATGAAAAAATAATAATGCAAATGGTGAATAGCTCGTATTTTGACTTCGTCATTTTCAAGTGTTTTACTTAATTTAATTTATACAGGAATAAATTAGAGAATACATTATATTTGTTTTAATACCTCAAATGCATAAGTAGTAGTAGTAGTAGTAGTAGTAGTAGTAGTAGTAGTAGTAGTAGTAGTAGTAGTAGTAGTAGTAGTAGTAGTAGTAGTAGTAGTAGTAGTAGTATTGGTTTTGTCAGCCTAACTGAGAATAAAGCCATCCAAAGTGAGAATCCTGCCTACGCTGACTGCGAAGGGCCCGGCTGCGTGCAGCCTTAGTCTATGGGCCATAGACAATAAAGGACAAGCAAAGTGATAAAAAGCCATCCAATGTGAGAATCGATTGGTCTATGCGTCGTATTCTTTTATTTTTATACCTTCTGAGCCATATGACTAGCCAATAGCTTGAACGGAATAACGGAAACAGGAACACACTGGATGATACAGAACAGTAAAGTAAAGAGTTAAAATAGCCGTCCCTCAATGCACTGCCCAAAGAGTCGTCTGCAATGCAGGTCCCACGCGGCAGCCTTCCCAGCAGTGACTGTGTCGTCAATCGCTTCGCGCGCCTCCCTCTCTAACAGCATGTTCCTGTTTCCGTTATTCCGTTCAAGCTATTGGCTAGTCATATGGCTCAGAAGGTATAAAAATAAAAGAATACGACGCATAGACCAATCGATTCTCACATTGGATGGCTTTTTATCACTTTGCTTGTCCTTTATAGTCTATGGCCCATAGACTAAGGCTGCACGCAGCCAGGCCCTTCGCAGTCAGCGTAGGCAGGATTCTCACTTTGGATGGCTTTATTCTCAGTTAGGCTGACAAAACCAATAGTAGTAGTAGTAGTAGTAGTAGTAGTAGTAGTAGTAGTAGTAGTAGTAGTAGTAGTAGTAGTAGTAGTAGTAGTAGTAGTAGTAGTAGTAGTAGTAGTAGTAGTAGTAGTAGTAGTAGTAGTAGTAGTAGTAGTAGTAGTAGTAGTAGTAGTACCGGCGACACCTGATACATGTACTCTATGAGCCCCGTATGATGCATGGGCTAAATCATTAGTATGCAATCGACAATACCTCTGAGTACGCCACTTAAAAACGTACGTGAGCATTTCATTCACCCGTCGGCGTGGCTCCACAAGAAGCACATCAGCATAAAGCATCCGAGGGTCGGAGCGCAGAATACGCGAGACATTCACTACTGGGGGGCTCCCTCCCCATCGGGACGCAACAACAGCTGCTGGCTCCGAGCTCTTATAGTGTCGGATATTGAGTCAATAGCTTAATCAGAACTTTCCCGTTTGGTGCTATTCTGAGCCAAATGCCCTGAAAGCAGCTTCATTTTGAGTCCGATGCTTTTCAGGTCATTAGTCCTCAGTTTGTAGGTGATGGACCTAAAGTGGTGCTAGTAGGTGGTGTTAAAGCCTCTGGTGCTGGCGCCCCTTGGTGCTGGCGCCCCTTGGTGCTGGCGCCCCTTGGTGCTGGCGCCCCTTGGTGCTGGCGCCCCTTGGTGCTGGCGCCCCTTGGTGCTGGCGCCCCTTGGTGCTGGCGCCCCTTGGTGCTGGCGCCCCTGGTGTTAAAGGAATTGTTTATTAGCAACTCATCTAATATATAACTCTATTCGATGTCAGGAAATCAGAATCATGATGAAGAGCAGTTAGTCTCAGTATAACGAAGTCATTAAAATCCAATGCGATATTAAGAGAACAACATGTAGGTTAATGTTTTAATTTTATAACACTAGATGTAACTGACGATGAAGTTACCAGGTTTAATCACGCGTGCTCCTAGCAAACATAACAGCCTCCGTGTGCTCGGTGGTCTCAGCCAGTGCAGCAAAGGGCTGCTCCCCACTGATAGAATCCGTGTACTGCCGATAGTCCACCGAGGCCAGCCGCTGGAAGCCGAGTTTCTCGTAGATTCGCTGCGAATGCCTGCTCTCGGTGCTGCCCACCGCCAGCGGGATGTCAAGCCGCTGGGCCGCTAGCCTCAGCGAGCATTCAACGAGGCGTCTGCCGATGCCGCGTCTGCCGTGCGTTGCCTTGACAACCAGCAGTCGGAAGGCAAGAGCTCGACGCGCCTCCGGATAGAGATTGGACCAGTCTACCAGGGATTCCACGTGGTCTACCAGGCGCACTACCAGACTGTGCTTCGGGTAACGAGCTGCCAAGGTGCTGTCTGTGAGCAGCGGGTGCTTGAATGCTCTGAAATTGAAATACTCAAGCTCTAATAAATCTAGAAGTTGACTTTTCTTGCTGGACGTTTCCCGCTTTTGATTTTTTGAAAATGTCCATGGACCACTAAATATAAAGGACATGCAATCTGCATTGAGTGAGACGAGAAGTTCTCAGTTTTTTAGCACCAAATTGGAATCATCTCAACTTATGGATTTCCGAACTACGTAAAAGTCTCTTAAGAAAGCGAAATCCATAGAAAAAGCATAACTGTAATATGACGTACCGCTATCCAATAATGCTTTAAATACATTCTTTCTGGATAAACTTGTCAGCGCACCTCAGATAAAACAAAAACAAATTCATGCTTTATTTGCAAGCCAGCAGTCCCAAATCAAGGACTACTTCCTATTTTGTCCGTCACTATATCCGTAGCAACTTTGAAAAGTGGCCACCTTATAATTTGCACAACTCACTCTACGACATACATTACGTAATCACCACGCTGAGCAATCACGGGGTGTAACAGAAAAAAGAATTTTAAGATTGTTTATTTAGTTTAGTAAAACTATTAGTAACATTCGAATTACATTTTTATTTCCGAATAATAGTAATAATTGATTACACACCTGCCCTAATGGGCAGATGTGCAACCGACAGCTCAGCCGCAGCTATTGCGCGGCGCATCTGAAGGCTGCGTACGGCTGTTCAGTCCAAGGACTGGGGGGGGGGTCGCTACACATGCACCCTCAATACCCCAGCTAATGGGCGTTAAGCCTTTTGCTCAAGCACACAAATTGTTCCGAGTAAGGTCGAGAATCGAACCCCCGACCTTTCTGCCGCGAATCCGACGCTCTAACCAATGATACTGACTAAAAATGGCCCCTTACGTATCAATAAAACCTTACTCTTGATTCCTTCCTATTGACGATGACTCAACAGTAGACAGCCTGGCTCCGACCAGTTCTCCGCTGTCGCTGTCCACAGCCACCAGCGAGGCCCCCTGTTCCAGCACCGCCGGCAGCATTGCCAGCGTTGTCTCCACGTCGCTTGCCTCCATGGCGTTCAAGTGTCGAAATAGCGGCATTCGCGGATAGAAGTCTGCCAGGCAAAGTCGACAGATGGCATCGGAATCGGCTAAGGTGGCTGTGCGGAAGGTCAGACCCTCGTGCTGTTCAGCAAATTCAACAGACATGGCCAACTAGCTTTGCATGTTATTAACTCGTCTCTCTTAGTCTGCATAGCCAGGCTTTTTGTACAAAGCAAATGCGTAAGTTCTAACTGAGAAAATGCAGCCACCCCCAATCCTTCTGACAAATGTGCACATGCATGTATCCACTAACGTGCGCACACGAAAGAGAGAAACAAGCTAGTATTCTATTAATAGACACGTACATTTGAATTATGGACGATAGCTATTTGCCAGCGTTGTGGCTTATTCACGCCATAATTGTCATACAATCGCATTGCCATTATGGCGTTATGACATTTTGCGCATTGTCATTATTGAAATGAATGCAATGAAGGGGCTAAGACCATTGGGGGACATAAACGGTCATGACCTCCAGAAAGTCATCCCTTGCTACTTTCTATTGACAGCTGAACCACATGTATAGATGGGACTAGCAATCCAGTGCCCTCCTTCGGGGCGCGCAATAAGCAAGGAGCAAAAAATATTCATGGAAAACAATTAAAAAAGCACATTTCTTAAGAACCAATTCCTTCTTCAGTTTTATAAATCACCTTATTCCAGTAAAATTGTCACGGACAAAGCTATGTTAGTTATGAAGCTCTTTCTTTTTTTTATAAAATTAACAGAAAGACAACAAAATATAGTTTTCACAAAGATAACAGACATTCCCCCTAAATAGAAAGCATCCCCAAGACCCCAAGATCCCCAACACCCCCATATAGCAAGCATCCCCCAGATAGCAAGCATCCACCCAGATAGCAAGCATCCTGCAGATAGCAAGCATCCCGGAGATAGCAAGCATCCTGCAGATAGCAAGCATCCCGGAGATAGCAAGAATCCCTAAATACAATAGCAAGCATCCCTGGATGGAAAGAATCCCATAAATGTAGATACATGTAGCCAGTACCCCCCTCTCCCAAATAGCAAGTACCCCCTCCCCCCTCGAGAGCAAGCATCCCCCCGATAGTAAGCACCCCCCCCCCCAGATACAATAGCAAGCATCCCCCAGATATTAAGAATCCACCAGTGCAGAATCCATTCTTCTGTAGGGATGTAGGAAGCGCTAGAGAGATATCATCGCACGAGATATCGTTATGTTGTTCTCTCGGAGGTCTGGCCAGAAATAGGCATAATGTCTGTCAAACTATATGGCTGGCGGCTTCGGGGTAGCAGATCCTGGTGACACTATGAATCGATATTTTACCGTTTATTAAGTGATTCAAGATCGGATACGAGCACGTCACCAATGCGGCATTTTATCGGCCAGTATGATATAGCTGGCAAGCCACATCATCCAAGCCGAGTCTTACTGCCCCCAACCGGTGCAGGAGTTGCTGCTGCTGACGCTGCAGGCACCCAGCCGGGAGGGGTAGGCGCACACTCGGCGTTTTGTCGACTGCATGTTGGCTGAAACCGGCGCCCAGGACACCGATGGTGATGCGGCCTACGTTCGCGCACAGGCTCTGAAATGCGGATACACTTTCGACAGATCGGCCTTCTCGCTAAAGCGCTGCATGTATAATAGTTATCGCCGCAGTTTTGGAACGTGGCTATTAGCTAATAGCCACGGAAAAGATAATCGTCCTTAATTTTTAGAAGCAGCAGATGCAGATACCTTCGTACATTGGCGGTCTCGTAGATTCTGGCCTGCCAAGTGACTTTGCCGTCACTGGATCGGCCGGGCGTTCTTCAATGGAAGAATCAGCTTTAAGCAAATCAAAACGCTGTGAGCTTTCCTTATTTGGTTCTAAAATTTCCCCTAGTTTTAGTCACTGCAGCCATCAGGACAGTTTTTCACCTATAGTTGGTCGGCTATGGGTTGAACCTCAAACCAAATTTGGCTCCCCGGACGTCTGTTTTTCTTCCCCAATCGGACGGCTGAGAGTGCTGTGGCAGCACAACAAAACCTTTGCAGGATGCGAATGCTGCGTGGGACTTCTGATCCGCGAACTTTCTCGCTCTTCTCCCCTTTCCTCCAATAAGCGATTGCTCTATACCATACCTGGAATGCAGGCTATTTTTAGTATAGAATCCCAGTTTATTTCTGTCTGACTAAACCTGGGATCCGGGCTCCAACGCGCCTATATAACAGGGTCATCGCGATGCAGAGTCCAAAAAAATCAAGCTGAAGCAGCATAGGCAGAGAAGCCAGCAGATCGCAGCTATGCACCAGTCTGAGCAGAACCAGCTGACAGCCTCCCAGCTGGGGGAGTTTGACCAGCAGTCGACGAAATCGTCGCTCAACCGGCCGAAGTCGATTCGCTACACGGGCGACAGCATACCGTCGAAGACGTTTCGCCTCCTGTGCAACGCTGTGCCCGGCGAGGCGCCAATGCAACCGCTACGAATGCCGCGTTCGAGGGCTCGCGCACTTCAAGAGCAGCAGCAGCAGCAGCAGGTTGAACCTGCAAGAGAAGAGGAGTCTAGCTCTGTCTGTTCTGAAGCGGCAGAAGTTGAAGCGAGCCTTGGCTGCCCGGAAACGGTCGGAGTCCAGGACGGAACCATGCAGGATGTTTCGGCCAAATCTGCACCGATGACTCGCTGGCAGTCTCGCAGTCAGCATCTGGATACCGAAGACGCATCTGGAGGTGTGTGCATGGCTTTGGGAAATTGTATTCTAGACTATAAATCTATCCATCTATCCATCTATCCATCTATCCATCTATCTATCTATCTATCTATCTATCTATCTATCTATCTATCTATCTATCTATCTATCTATCTATCTATCTATCTATCTATCTATCTATCTATCTATCTATCTATCTATCTATCTATCTATCTATCTATCTATCTATCTATCTATCTATCTATCTATCTATCTATCTATCTATCTATCTATCTATCTATCTATCTATCTATCTATCTATCTATCTATCTATCTATCTATCTATCTATCTATCTATCTATCTATCTATCTATCTATCTATCTATCTATCTATCTATCTATCTATCTATCTATCTATCTATCTATCTATCCATCTATCTATCTATCTATCTATCTATCTATCTATCTATCTATCTATCTATCTATCTATCTATCTATCTATCTATCTATCTATCTATCTATCTATCTATCTATCTATCTATCTATCTGTATGTATGTATATAAAGTAGGCTATATTTTTTGCCTATCATCTCATTCCAGAGGACGAGCTGCTGAACAACGCCATATTCCAGCGACTGCAACGTCGGAATCAAGACCAGGAGCAGCTCGATGAGGACTCCGACACTGCCGAGCTGCATCGGCAGCAATTTGAGCAAACCGAGCCAAAACTCGTTAGAGAGGAGCTGGCAACGTCGTCCAGCCGAATCCAGGAGCTGCGGGAGATTCAGCAAACCCGGCGAAAGATGCGCTGATTCTGACAAACTTCTGTTGTTCGCTACTGTTTTCCAAACGTATTCAGACACTACAGAAAGTACCGAGTAGCTATAAATGGAAGAATTGAATTTGTTTTATGGCTGAAATTCAAAAAAGACGTTCTTTGGTCCCCTTTGTTAAAATGAAAATTATGTTTCACAACTCAATTTTTAAAAATGAAAAAATCGCAGTTCAGCACTTTTCTTTCTTTTCTTGACTTCATGAGCTCTATTGTGACGATTAACCGGCAGACTCGAAATTAACTGACGAAGACAAATATAGCAGAGGCAAATTTTGTAGCGGTAGCACTTGATGATAGTAGCGAATGATGCGGGCGGTGGCCGCAGTTCAAACTTATTGTAACCGGATGAGTGGATAGTTAGGGCTCGTTATTAACGATTCCGTCTGGGTAGTTAATAGAGATGGGCCGGAGTATTTGCTGAATCCGTAAGGAATGCACTGGGCGGCTACGCAACAATAAGATAGATGATAGATGATGGAGCGAATCGATGAGCCTGAGGCAATGGCGACGATGTGACGGCAGTGATCGTGTGGTGGCGGTACTCGTAGCGAGAACCCTTTACAGAACGGTGGTGGTGGCGTGATCGAGAATTGGCGGTGGCGGTGGCGTGACTGAGACTTGGCAGAGGCGTGGTTTAGAACTGTGGCGGAGCGAGAGAGAGAGAGAGAGAGAGAGAGAGAGAGAGAGAGAGCGGGCCGGAAGGGGTGCTTTCACAAGGTCGAAATTTCACAACATCGAAAACTTTAGCAAAGGGCTTCATAAGGTCGAAATTTCACAACGTAGAAAACTCAAATAGCAGCCACTTTCACAAGGTCGAAACTTCACAAGGTCGAAATTTCATAAGGTCAAAATTTCACAAGATCGAAATTTCACAACACCGAAAACTCTAGCAAGAGATTTCATAAAGTCAAAATTTCACAAGGTCGAAATTTCATAACATCGAAAACTCAAATAGCAGCCACTTTCACAAGGTCGAAACTTCATAAGCTCGAAATTTCACAACGTCGAAAATTTAATATAACAAGAACAATACAGTAGTTTCCTACGTTATGAAATTTCGACCTTGTGAAGTTTCGACCTTGTGAAATTTCGACCTTACGCTCGTATGCAGTCCCTTGCTAAAGTTTTCGATGTTGTGAAATTTCGACCTTGTGAAGTTTCGATCTTGTGAAAGAAGGTGCTTTCGACGTTGTGAAATTTCGAGTTTGTGAAACCCCCCCCCCGGCCGGAAAACAGGGTCTAACCCGAGCGCCCCAGCCAGACAGGACTGATAAAGAGCGGGCTGGGGGTGGGTGCGCGAGGAGAGCTTAATTTCAGGCTAGCATAATTTATGCGCGGCTTTTCTATTGGCCGGCGAGAAAAACCAACTTGAAAACAGAAATTAACGATCGCATTGTACATAGGCATTACAAACGCACGAAATGTTGTTTAAAATTCTTTGGGCATTACTTTAAGCAGACGTTAGAGTACGAGACCATTAAATTAAAAATAATATAGAATGACACTGCTTTCGCTAAAACGGCCCTTGTCGGGGCTACCTCAGCTGACAACGTCACACTATCTAATTTATTTCAAACTTTGATACAGTTATTTATTCATTAACTGAATATCAATAACTTTAAATCTGTTGTGTGGAGACAAAAATATTAGTTTAGTAGGACAGTACATGTACAGACCATATTTCTGAGCGTATTTTCCTTATAACTCTACTATTTAGTAGAGCATAAAGTGAAAGTTCAGTATAATTATGCCAGGTATTTTAGTTTTTCAGTCGTAGATTTTAATTTATCTATTTATCAGTTTTATAAACAGCACGACATAAATACACTGAAGCGGTCTATATAGATCGTTGAGATCTCTAGCTAAGTGCAACTGAAAATATACAATCTGCAAATCGATATAGCTAAATCCTAAATGAATTCACATCAACTTATATTGGTTAAAATTCATGTACTTGCAACGTAAACACACACGTAAAGTTGAACTTTATATGCATGATATGATTTATCAGATTAGGAAATGAGTTATTTTCTCACAAGTTTTAAGGCACTTGCGTTTTTTCAGGGCGTTATCTTCTGTTAGCTACAAAACTTCTGCGTCTTTTCGGGACCGTGGATAGGTTAGATTATTGAAAAACTAGATACATGCAGATAGTGCATATTTAGCATAACAACGCTAAGGTGATCACAAAAGAAAGCATTTATGTAATCTAGGAGAACTTTTCATAATTCTGTTATAGTTTTGGCAGAAGCCAACACGCAATGCTTATATGCCAAATTTACACACAAAACATTTTATTAATTTCTTTTTGTATGGCCTGTCAAGATTCTTTTACAGTATATAGCTGACTGACAAACTTTTCTGTGCCCTCTAGTGCAAGAAATATGCGTTGGGTCTGTGCGTTGTGTGTGTGGCATGTATTTGGCAGTATGAATTCAAAGAGAGAGAGAGAGAATGGTAGAAAGCAGAAAACCTGGGGTGACATGCACGCAAACTGCCAAGTCACGTGACCGCTGGTGTGCCTGCCACCGCCCTCTCTCTCTTTCAAACCCAGTCTAGTCAGTGCGCTGTCCAGCAGAGAAGTGTTGTGTGGGATTGAATTTTCCAAGTCAAGCTTTCCGGCGCGCTTATTGGCGAGAGGTCTGCGCGCTTCAGAGCCACCCCCGTCCTTTGACAGGCTGCAGGGGTGAAGAGAAAAGAGAATTGACACAGTGAAGTACTAAAGAGGAAAATTGCAGCATAAAAGCCAACTAACGAACGCCGTTTCGTTTGGCTTTTTGAGGTTGCCGACTTCAAAGGTACAAAGAGGTCTGTTTCTACCCTATCCAGGCCGAGTGGAGAGCAGCAGTGTTAAAGACGGGTTCGCTTGCCGTTAGTCCTCTATCCAACCGAAGGATTGCCAGCTAATTAATACACCATCCTTGACTGCGATGGCCATGGCTACACTTCGATTCATTGGTCGAAAAATTGTCCTTGGCAAACAGGGACCCGGGCTGGCTGCTGCGTCAACTCTGAGGCGAGCCCTAGCAACCACAGTCGGATCAGTTGACAAGCAGAAGCGCCTGCTGACGGTTCGGTGGTCGGACAAGTCGCGTCGGGACAGTCTGCTGCCGTTGGCCTGGCTGCGGGACAACTGCCAGTGCAGCGCTTGCTTCCATCCCGACACGCTGTCCGGCTGCAGCTGATGGAGAACTTCGATCCGAAGATTGGCGCTGACAGCGTCCAGGTGAGACCCCAACAGCTTGTGAATTGAGCTCAGCTGAAACTGACAATTGAATCGCAGTTCCGAGTTCTAGTTTACGAATAGCCCTATTTTGAGTGGTTCGTCTCCACGAGGTTAATTATCAAGGTCTTCTCGGTCGATTGTTTCATACGGTTAAGCAAATTCGAGTGCTTTTCCAGACTGCTAAATGCTAACACAGAAACCGTTCCGATAAACCAAATCGCGATTCAAAGTTTGAACACCGCTAAGGATCAGACGTCACCGCCGAAGTTCAGGTTGGCTTATCGCGTCACTGGAATCTTATAAAATGTATAGAGGAGTGTGAGGAGCCTTTATCTCGACTTTTATGCTTGCTGAAGCGTGCCTTTTATGAGCCTTGTAGACGACACGCAGAGGTTAGAACAAGGGCAATTAATGTTAAATGTGCTTTAACTTTAGTTTTTGAATGACGATATTTTCAGCGTCTAAACTCTGACCTTGAGAAGTACAAAGCATTCTGTTATTTAATGCACTTATTATTATTGGTACTCTTCTATCTAGTTTGACGATGCCAGCAAAACCTGCAGCGTCACCTGGTCGGACGGTCACGTGAGCACTTACAAATACGACTGGCTGATGCGGCGCAGCTTTGACTCAGAATCGCAGCAGCAGAGGAGCCTGTGGTACAGCGGCAAGCACGAGCTGTGGGGATCTGATTACGCCATCCGCAGGCATCCGTTTGATCAGGTAGGTTACAGGTCAATTGAATTATTAACTAAACCAGCTAATGACTCTAAAATATTTCCCTATACTCATAGCTCCACTCTAAACCTGGTTCATACGTACATTGTCGATATAAGTTACTCTCAAACTCTCTTCAACGTAGAACGAAGTCTCCTCAGTATCTGTCTCAAATTTACACTGTCGCTTCCTCTCAATCTCTGCCCCAAATTTACACAGTAGCTTTCTATAAATCTCTGCCCCCAAAGTACACTGTAGCTTTCTATAAATCTCTGCCCCGAATGTACACTGTAGCGTTCTGTAAATTTCTGTCCCCAAAGTACACTGTAGCTTTCTATAAATCTCTGCCCCCAATGTACACTGTAACTTTCTATAAATCTCTGCCCCCGAAGTACACTGTAGCTTTCTATAAATCTCTGCCCCGAATGTACACCGTAGCGTTCTATAAATCTATGTCCCCAATGTGCACTGTAGCTTCGTCTCAATCATTGTCCCAAAAGTACACTGCTGCTTTCTGTCAATCTCTGTCCCCAAAATGTACACAGAAGCAGCAGCTTTTTTCCCTTCTGTGTTGTTTTAAAATTTCGGTTACAGTAAAATTCTAACAAATACTCGGCCTGTTACCAATCAATTATATGCACTGGGCTTGTGCTTATCCCAATTGCACCATGATGTTTGGGAATCAAATTGCAGTGCTAGTACTGTAATACTCGTCAGTACCCTTGATCCCCTAGAAATCCCCGGGCTTTTGATTTAGCTAAGCACTGGGCACGCCCTTGCTTTAGTCACGCATATTCTCAAGGCTATATTCGTACATACTAAACGCAAAAGTACATCCGACTGTGTCCGCATAAATTTGCCAATTTGCTGACCACATAAACGTATCGAGATTCCGGAGCGGCTTCAAAGGCTTGCAGCAGACAAATCCAAGTCAAGGCAGAATTAAATTGTTTCTCCGGGCACACAGACGCATAAAGACTCGACTCAATCATCTTTAGAAGGAGCCATGCAGAGTTTAGTCTCGGCTGTGTCCACTCAGATCCAGACCACTGTAGGATCCCGTCCCATATTTTCCCATAAGATCTGGAGGATTCCTTCCTCTATTTTCATACTTTCTTTAAACTTTACTCATGCTAAATGATATCTAACTATACAATACCTGTATTGATTTCAATAATGACACAAATCTGTATTGATCTCAATAGTGACACACACCTGTATTGATCTCAATAGTGACACATACCTGTATTGATCTCAATAGTGACACATACCTGTATTGATCTCTAACTATACACATCTGTATTGACCTCAATAGTGACACATACCTGTATTGATCTCAATAGTGACACACACCTGTATTGATCTCAATAGTGACACACACCTGTATTGATCTCAATAGTGACACACACCTGTATTGATCTCAATAGTGACACACACCTGCATTGATCTCAATAGTGACACACCTGTATTGATCTCAATAGTGACACACACCTGTATTGATCTCAATAGTGACACACACCTGTATTGATCTCAATAGTGACACACACCTGTATTGATCTCAATAGTGACACATACCTGTATTGATCTCAATAGTGACACACACCTGTATTGATCTCAATAGTGACACACACCTGTATTGATCTCAATAGTGACACACACCTGTATTGATCTCAATAGTGACACACACCTGTATTGATCTTAATAGTGACACACACCTGTATTGATCTCAATAGTGACACACACCTGTATTGATCTCAATAGTGACACACACCTGTATTGATCTCAATAGTGACACACACCTGTATTGATCTTAATAGTGACACACACCTGTATTGATCTCAATAGTGACACATACCTGTATTGATTTCAATAATGACACATATCTGTATTGATCTCAATAGTGACACACACCTGTATTGATCTTAATAGTGACACACACCTGTATTGATCTCAATAGTGACACATACCTGTATTGATCTTAATAGTGACATACCTGTATTGATCTCAATAGTGACACATACCTGTATTGATCTTAATAGTGACATACCTGTATTGATCTCAATAGTGACACATACCTGTATTGATCTCAATAGTGACACATACCTGTATTGATCTTAATAGTGACACACCTGTATTGATCTCAATAGTGACACATACCTGTATTGATCTCAATAGTGACACATACCTGTATTGATCTTAATAGTGACACACCTGTATTGATCTCAATAGTGACACATACCTGTATTGATCTCAATAGTGACACATACCTGTATTGATCTTAATAGTGACACACCTGTATTGATCTCAATAGTGACACATACCTGTATTGATCTTAATAGTGACACACCTGTATTGATCTCAGTGACACATACCTGTATTGATCTCAATAGTGACACACACCTGTATTGATCTCAATGATCCATGCTGTATCACTGAATTTGTGCACCATGCCTTTCCACAGTTGATGAAGTCGGACTCCAGTCTGCTGCAGTTTCTCAACGACATGGAAGCCTTCGGTCTGACTGTGGTCGAAGGCGCTCCCATCGCCGGAACTGAAGGACTTCGGGCGGTCACCGATTTGTGCAACCGCGTGGCCTTCCCCATGGAGACCAACTATGGCACGACCTTCACGGTGAAGAGCAAGCTGAATCCCAGCAACCTGGCCTACACACCAGCCAGGCTGGGCCTCCACGTAGACTTGCCGTTCTACAAAGACCCACCCGGGGTAAGTCTCTGTGAAATTTGACAACTACTTCACCAGGGGCTTTAGCACCAGGGGCTTTAGCACCAGGGGCTTTAGCACCAGGGGCTTTAGCATCAGGGGCTTTAGCACCAGGGGCGCCAGCACCAGGGGCTTTAGCACCAGGGCGCCAGCACCAGGGGCGCCAGCACCAGGGGCTTTAGCACCAGGGGCTTTAGCACCAGGGGCTTTAGCACCAGGGGCTTTAGCACCAGGGGCTTGCACCAGGGGCGCCAGCACCAGGGGCGCCAGCACCAGGGGCTTTAGCACCAGGGGCGCCAGCACCAGGGGCTTTAGCACCAGGGGCTTTAGCACCAGGGGCGCCAGCACCAGGGCTTTAGCACCAGGGGCTTTAGCACCAGGGGCTTTAGCACCAGGGGCGCCAGCACCAGGGGCTTTAGCACCAGGGGCGCCAGCACCAGGGGCGCCAGCACCAAGGGGCGCCAGCACCAGCAGCACTGCAGCAAGATGCACATGTACAGAAATCGAGAAAGCAGGCTATAAACTGAAGTACATGTACATGCTCAGTGACAGAATTTGATGAAGATAAATCAGCTTCCTTTCGCAGCACCGCATCTTCATCATCCTACTCAGATCCAGCTGCTGCACTGCCTCGCCCAGTCCAACAACATCACAGGCGGCGAGAACTTCTTCTCCGATGGCTTCCACGCCGCCAACCTGCTGAAGGTGGCCAACTCGGACGCGTACAAGATGCTGACAACTCGTCTAGTTGACTTCTACGACTATGGAACTGATCACCTGGCTGACTTCCACATGCTCTGCCGACAGCGGGTCATCAGGTGAGGACGGCGTGAGAGGGGAGGTCAGTGAGCTCTGCAGTTTTTGTTCTGGCTTCAGCAGGCCTTTCCCTGTTGAGTCATGAAACAATTAACAAAATGTACTCAAGCAACTAGTATTGATCCAGGGTTTTCAATCTCAATTAAATTTTATTTCCATCTTTGCTTCAAGAGCTTAAATTTTCTAGCTTTTCCTTGCTGAAAGAAGAAACTCGTTCTGCCAGAAAAATACAACCCTTCAGGCCCTCGAACGATGCTTGCTCATGACAACATCTAGTCTGAGAAGTTTATTCGAGAATTCCAGCGCTGTCATGAGCAGAATCCGAGTTGATTTGATCATTAAAGTTCCAATATAATTTATACTTAGCTTAGAAAACCTCAATTTTCCCAACCAAACATTTCCAGTTTGACCAGTGACGGTGAATACGAGATGATCTGCTACAACAATCAGGTGCGCGACACTTACCTGAACATGCCCGCCGACCAGGTGCAGCTCTTCTACGACGCTTTGAAAGCCTTTGACACCTGCTGCATGGGGAGCAGTGCTCAGTTTCTACCAAACTCAAAGAAGGTGAGCTCATCATTGTACGTACTTGACGATTAGAGAGTCGGGGCCATCACTGCAGAATAACAGGACGTAAAAACCAAAGATTTTTGAAGGCCAATCAATTGTCAATAAAAAAATACACTGCGGAGAGAGGAACACTTTCTTTTTTTCATCACAAATCAGTGATTACATTTGATCTGTAGCAGTAAAGATTTCCATTCCTTTAAATCAGGATGCACCACGTGGTAAAGTTGTAAATGCTCTGA